>BRZM01001602.1:0-56706 GCA_033238685.1 Lates japonicus | reverse complement strand
CACACACACACACACACACACACACACTTTCCCTCCTTCCTCTCGCCAGATCAATTAACAGATTAGTGGTTGTGGGATAGATTGAAGGCCCAGGCCGAGGATATCATCTGCGTCTAATGCATTTTCAGGAGAGGGAGTGAACATGAGCCTCAGCGTCGGGGGAATATCGACAGTTTGGAGTGCAAGGTTACGTTCTCCCTCCAAGGATTCATCATCTGCCATTTCCTGTCTGTAATTTATTTATTTCGATGATGCACACTGATGCTGTATTGATGCTCAGTTAATTCTCTAATATAACACATTTTAATGCCACGTTTAGATCTCTGGGTTCTCTGTGTGAGGCTTCAGAAAATCTTTCATCCCCCGTCATAAAATGGTTTCTCATAACTTTGGTTTTCCCTCCACACGTTGTCGAGTGTGTAATTTTTCTATTAACATGGATACACCCCCCCCCCCGTGATTTTGATCGCTCAGTTTTGTAATTAAAATGAAGGAGTTTAGCTCATTAGCAGCAGCACCTAATTGAAAATGGATGCTGTTTTTCCCTCTGGTGTTCCTTTATGTTTGCATAAGGAATGAGAGGCAATTTGTTCACAGCAGATTCCACCTGTATTTACACAGGCAGGCTTTGTTTACACACACACACACACATATAAATATAGCTGCACAGGTTTGTGGTTTGTCCACTGTTTAGACAGAGGTCTGACTCTTCAACTCGGACAGAAAACTGAAAACTGCTGTTAAACTTCTGTTTAACCTGCAACACTTTTACAGCAGGACTGTTTTATTTTACTGTTTATTTACTTTCGTTCACTCAGTAACTTTTCTGCTCCTTCAAATCAGGCACACTTCAACTAATCTGCTACTTGAGCTCAGTAATCTTTAATAAACTGCCTTTCATAAATGGTTCTGTTGGACGTAACGGCTTCATTCAGAGGATTCTTATGGATTTAACTTTATATTTGGAAGATGAAGAGCACCTTATTTATTCTTTCAGATCACACACAGACCTTTAACCTTCTACACAGCAGCCGTGACCTGGTAACCCAGAAGTTTTATATATGTGTGAACCATAAATGAAGCTCTGATTCTAAATCAAACAGTGCTCCTCATTCAAACACGATATCTGGTCTTTTGGATTCATGAAAACATCACAGAGTGTTCCTCCTCTCTTTGTCTGGTAAAGCTTTATCCAGTATTACTTCCTGATTCATGGCGTGTGCAGTTTGTGATGACAAGAGAACACTGGAAAATCAATGGTAATGTGTTTAAGAACCAAAGTGGCAGCCGCTCTTCAGGGACCTTCCTGAGTTCCAGTCAATTACTCTGTGGTGATACGTCTCAGCAGCTCTGTGTGTCTGAGCGGAGATCGAACCAATGCATCACGGCCTCTGACTGACTGTGGATGAAAAATGGCTCACATCATCTCACCTTGGAGCCTCGGTGAAGAGGTTTCATCAGTCACAAAAACTCAGCTGAAAATCCACCACCAACAGCTTCTGTGTTTGTTCTGAGATTTCCCCTGAAACTCTTCAGAAGCAGCTCCTGGATTTTAGCCGTTTGTGAAGAGATATCTTCTCTCAGGACACACAGCTTCGTGTAGATGTCGTCCATCACACACACTGAAATCCATCCTGAAAGAATGACTGCACTCTCAGCCCAAGTGTTGGACAAATGAAAAACTGAAGGATCACTAAAGTTACTGCAGTTAATCCTGATGGAGACGTGAAAGTCTGCACTGACTCTGAAGCAAACTGACGGAGGAAAAGTCCAGAGGATCACCACAGCTGTGAGGGTTCATCCTGTGGAGACCACGAACGTCTGAACAAACCTTAAACCTAGTGTGTGCAGTATAACAGTGTATAATCAGTGAAGACGCTGCGTGATTTCACTATTGATGAATCCATAGTTGAATTAATGTAACCTGATCCTCTGCCTTTGTCCTCCACTGTGATTTTCTGCTGTTTCCATGCAGCTGTTCAGCAGCTTTTAGATTTCAATGCAAATCATCTTTTTTTTTTTTTCTGGGTAAATGAGCGACTGATGTTTTTCAATCCAGCAGCTGAACTCGTCTCTAACTCCTCCTCTGAGAATGTCAATAGCTCATTAGAGGAGGCTCTGTCTGTCTGTCTGTCTGTCTGTCTGTCTGCCTGCCTGTCTGTCTGTCTGCCTGCCTGTCTGTCTGTCTGCCTGTCTGTCTGCCTGCCTGTCTGTCTGTCTGTCTGTCTGCCTGCCTGTCTGTCTGTCTGCCTGTCTGTCTGTCTGCCTGTCTGTCTGTCTGTCTGTCTGTCTGCCACAGGCTTTTTTCATCATTACCTCATTCTCCCTCCTGGTCACCAGCTCTGTGTGTGTGTGTGTGTGTGTGTGTGTGTGTGTGCTCGGTCATGTCTGCAGTGGTGTTAGTGATGTTTCGATATCAATCCCCCCCCGGCTGATCTAACCTTGTCCTCGCCCCCTGTGATACAGTAGCAGGTCATTGGCCTGTGTAGTTATTCATGGTGGAGGAGGAGGAGGAGGTGGAGACTTAATGATTCAGGGATTTAAATCTGCAGCATTTTCCTCCATGTTTTCTCTCTCTCTCTCTCTCTCCTTCTTATTCTCTGTTTTATTTTGCTGTTGTTGTTGGGGTGGTGGAGAAGGTGGAGTAAGGTCGGTGTTAAATGTCACCAGGACAGAAGAGGTGCAGGAAACATTGGGAACAGACAGCACATATGCTGATATGGGGCTGTAGTATATTGTCTTGCTGCATCTGTGTATTGTGCATGTTCAAAAACAAAATATCGATTTTTATTTGATTTAATCAGTAGCTGCTCTTGGTTTTGGATACTAATCATCTCATCTGCTGTTTAGGCATTTTATAAAGAATAGATGAAGTGACCCAAACATCAATGTGTGCTGTATGGATAAACTTAAATATGAGATTTCTGCTGCTACTGGAAATAAAATGTCATGTTGAATCTGATCAAGGCTAAAAGCTAAAAGCTGTGCATGCTCTCTCACTGATCTGTCTGTCTCTGGGTTTCCATGTGGAGCCCTGTGTATGTTTGGTCAAGTAAGCAGCTGGTCTGGACTCAGAGTCTCTCTGTCAGTACAGGTTTTACATGCTCCCCTCCTGTTAGTCCTGTAGTCTTCTCAGTCAGACTCATTTAACCTCCTTTAAAAACTGAAGAGACAGCGGAGTACAGAGAGGAGAGCAGGAGGACAGGAGCACTGTGGTGGTGGAATTTCATTTCATAAAACCCCAACAAAGGAGCAGAGAGGAGCTCAGTTCATCACAAGGCTTTATATTACAGAGATACTGAGGCGTTTTTCCTCATGAATGAAACCGCATTAACACACACACACACACACACACTCTGGCAAACAGAGCTCTTGTCTGGTGATGAAACCCTCTCCCTCTGCTCTCAGCTCGTGGAGGAGAGCTTCGTCCTGCAGACTGTGATGGCCGCTCTCTGCCTGCAGTCACGTTTCGTGGGCCGACGTCGAGAGAAAACAGCAGGGACAATGGAAAAACAAGGGGTGTGTGTGTGTGGGGGGGTTCTGCAACTGTGGAAATGCGGCTTGGAGCATGAAATCAGAGCCACTGGAGATGGCCGCTCTCTCATTGAATCCTGCTCTCCTGTTCTGCTGACTTGGGGGTTTGTGTCTGTAATGAATATCTTGCCTGGGACTGTGGAGGCTTCCCCATGCTGCTCTGTATTCAGCTGCAGAGGTAGACTCCACGGCTCTACGGATGGATGCTTTTTTCTGTTTCTCCACCACTCGATGAAATTCATTGCTTGTGTAAAATAGAGGTTTTCTTGTGGCGCTGGCTCGGTTTCATAATCTGCCCTCGGTGCAGCCTGGAGATAAGTCAGCCCCCAGAAAATCATTCTGGGGGATAATTGCTCACACATCCAGCCCTCACCTGGGGGGTGGTGTTTGGTTACACTCTGCCTTTGGTGAGATGAGAAGAAAAACACCAGCAAATGTGTAGTACAGTGAAATCCAAATATCTGTTTACATCAGGAGAGGCTCGTCCTTCAGGGTGTAAAGGTTGTTTTCAAAATGTTCCTCAGTGAGAAGCACTCACTCATGTATTCTGATGATTTTCACTCAGTGCTTTTTACTGTGAAGACCCTCAGTTTCCAGGTGTGCTAATGAAATTAACACAGAAAATTCACTGTTCATGAGCTGGAAGTCCGGAGGGTGGAGTTTTTGTAACCTCAAAGCAAAACAAAGAAAACAACCAGAAAGACTCTGTGTTCATCTGCTCTGTGATGAAAGCTGCTAATGTTAGCATGTCCAGCTAACAGGAGGAGGAGGAGAGGAGGAGGAGGAGGAGGGGAGGAGGAGAAGCCACCTGACTTCTCGTCACAGACCTTTCTCCTTCATCACCACTCCTCCACACACACACACACACAATAAGGAGAGCAGTGTCTCCTGTGGTTTTTTACTACACAACCAGAGACGACTGAGCTGAGTGTGGAGCTGCTTATTGGAGCGTGATTACAGCTAAATATCACCCAGATGAACATCATTCCCCCACAATAATAACTAATTGAACTCAGTTCTCTTCTTGTCGAGGCCTAGTGAAGTGTAGCAGGTTGATATTTCTATCACAGAGGACCGAGGATCCACAGCTGCTGTCTGTGTTCAGAGGAAA
Organism: Lates japonicus; assembly: GCA_033238685.1. Taxonomy (NCBI): domain Eukaryota; kingdom Metazoa; phylum Chordata; class Actinopteri; family Centropomidae; genus Lates; species Lates japonicus. The sequence goes on along the minus strand of BRZM01001602.1, from coordinate 52,061 downwards.
CAGAGGCTGGAAAAACGCTGCTCCGTCGGCAACGATCCTGCAGATTCAGATCACAGGGAATAAATTAACTAAATTTAAGATGCCTTAAAAGAACAAATAGTTTTTCATTTGTTTAAAAACAAGGCGCTGCTGAGATCTGATCTGAGCCATTTCCAAAAAACAAGGCAGCTGGAGATCTCAACACAGGGCAGAGTAATCACCGGTCTGTCCATCAGGAGCATTTCCTGCTGCAAACTATGTGACTCTTTAATGTTCGGGTTTGAGTTTGAACCAACACAGTGAGGAAGTAGATTTTTCTTGTCTCTTGTAATGTATCAGACTCAGGGAACATTTCGATTTCATGAATTCATATAGAATTGAACAGTTGAACAGACTCACTCTCAGCATGATAAGCCTCTCAGCTACTTGTTGCAGGACTGTTGCAGTGGATTGCGTAACTGTGGAGTCTCAGTCACTAACGGGAGTCCTGCTTTGATATCAGAGCTCAGCGTGTCGTCTGAGTGTTTGGACACATCGCATCGAGGTGCAGCAAATCTGCTTCCACAGAGTAAACCTGCCAACATCAGGAGTGTGTGATAAACCACAGATCCCTGCTGCCGTCTGACTGAGAGACGGAGAGGAGCTGAAACATACGGCTCTGTGTGAGCAGAGTGCACTCATGCATACTGATGAGTGTGGTGTGTGTGTATGAAGACTAGATGGATGGATGGGTGTGTGTGTGTGTGTGTGTGTGTGTGTGTTCAGGTGAGGTGGCTGCTCCTCCTGGGTGGTGTGGAGGTCGGCTGGTTGGAGCCCTCGGGGCGTCCTGTCAATCTGTCTGCTCCGATCACATCTTCATCTTAACAATGATGAGATCTGGTACTCTAATGCATTCACACACACACACACACACACACATACACACACACACACACACACAGAGGCAGTCACGTGGCGTTGTCTTGTACTGATGCTCTCAGCAGGATGTTTCACTGTGACGTTTTATTTTTAAAGGCTTTAACTGGTCGAGCACAGAGACTCATTCTTGACTTCAGGGACACGGACTCTGAACACTTACTCAACTATTCCTGGAGCTTTTCCCTGCACCCTGTGGCCTTCTTCAGCAGAGGAGAAAATGCTCGTGGGCTGTGTTTAGATGATTTATCACAGAGGTTTAACAAAGGCAATGAACACATTCTCATGTCCTGTTTTATCCTGGTTTTGATCATAAACCTGGTTATTTATGTCTCTGTTTACATGAGTCCATTATTATCCAGGTCTCTGATGGTCTCTGTTTATCTTTGTCCTTTACTGACTCTGCTGGATTTAGCTTCATCTAATCTTTGATCGTGAGAAATGACAGCATCTGACCACATACATACACTGAGATATTTAGAAGCTGTAGCATCTCTTTTTTGTTGAGGGACGCACATTAACATCAGTGAAAACCTATTACAGTTCATCCTGCATCTGAACACAGTCAGTTCATGTTCTTTTAGATCCATTTTTCTACTATAGAATCAGAGCTCATTCATAACTTCTAACTTGTTTTTGAAAAACTCTCTGATGACAAAACAAATTTCGTTTCAGTCTGAGCGACCGTGAGCACATTTCTCCTGAAGCTGAGAACAAGATTCACTTTTAATAAAATAGGATCATGAGACAAACTCTGCTGCTGCTCGTTAGACAGTAAATGTTAGTGGAGGTTTGTAACAGAGCAGACGTGCCGAGGGTGGTTTTAAGAGGACGCAGACGTTTTCTGGTCCAGACGTTTCCGTTTGAAGGAGACGTCAAAGCACAAAGATGCAGCTCTGGCTCTGCTGGGGGAAATCCTCCATTAGTGGCTGTTTCTTTGGTCGTGGCTTGTTCATGTTCACAGATGCAAATTAGCTACAGTGGTCATGAAAGGGGAAACTCAGTTCCTCTCCTCTTTTTGCATATGAATGCTTCTCTGCACGTGTGTCTCTGCTGAAGATGCACTGATGTTTAAAACTGTGTCATCTGGTGAAATCATCGGAGCGCTGCAGTGAAAAGGCCTCCGGGACCATCACCACCACCAACAGTCAGCTCAGACTCGCTGCTGGGAAGAAGGCCGTTCCTCTTTAAGAATAAAAAGAGTCTTTTCCTGAATGACTACTTTCGTTTGGCATTCGCCTCGTTAAAGACTAATATATGTGAACTTGATGGAGGTTTGGATGAAAAACAAAGAGGTGCTCAGACCCCTCGTCGTTTTCTCGGAGCCTCGGGGCTTTGAGTTTATGGCCCGAGTTCCTGCTTTGTAAATAAACAGCAAACAGCCGCTGCTCTGCTTTCACTTCACCAGAGGGAATATTTCAGTGTGTGTGTTTAATGAATATGAATCTGTGTTTGTGCATGAGAGCAGAGTCTGGGACTTTTTGTGGGTCTAATTAATGTTTTAGTTGACGTATGTGTCTATTAGTGTGTTTGTGTGCATGTAAGCATTTTGGGTTTACTCTGTGTGTGTGTGTGTGTGTGTGTGTTCCTTGCTGAATAATGGAAGTCATTTTACAGACACAGGCACCAAAATTCATTCAGTGTATCTGTTTTTAAAAGGACTCGTCGTGTTTAACACACCCTGTTCCTCCTTTTCAAATCAATGTGCTGTTATTGTTATCATATATGCTTTTACTAACTGATTGAAAATGACAAAATGACACAACGTGTTTGCAGCAGAGCGTCTGCACTGTGGCTGAGGAACAATGTGTGTGTCTGTCATTTTACAGCTACAGCTGTGAGGAGGAAGACAGGCACCATTTAATTCAGATCCAGACGGTGGGGGAGGTTTGGGGGAGGAGGAGGGGGAGACACACTGTCACATGTCCTCTCTGTCTCTCTCTCTCCTCTGGTGCTGTTGGAGCTCCGTCTGCCACAGCATCAGAATATAACACACAAATAGTATTGGACAGTTTTATCAATGATGAATAAGGTATTTAAAAACACACAGCGAGGAGAGAGGAAGGATAACACACACAGAGATCATCAATCATAGAGCAGGACGGCTTTGTTTTAGCTCTCAGGTGTCGTATTTAGTGGATGTTAGATGATAAGAGGCTGACGGAGGCGAGCGCTCACATCTTTTATCCATAAATATCATTTATTCTCTCTGATGCCTGAACGATGCAGGCAGCATTTCAACATTACAGCTGTTCAGCACGGATCAGATGTTCAGCATCAGAACTTTAAAAGATTCTCATCACTGATTATTTTCTCAGCTAATCGTTAAACAGTAAGATGTGATTACAGGTGTCTCTCACTGTGTGTTCCTGTGCACAAGGTGAAGTCACTGAATTTTTGTTTGGTCGAACCAACAAAACCCAAAGATACTGATGTTGTTGGATGTTCAGTCCTTCTCAGAAAATGATTTTAACAATGATTCATAGACTGTTTGCTCGATCTAATTTACTATTGGCTTCTTCAGTCTAATGTATCATAGTTAACTAACCACAGATTCGAGTTGTTAAATAAAGGTGGAGTAAAGAGGAAGATATTTTCCTCTGAAGTGAAATATTTCTTCTCAGCTCACAGAGAGACAGACAAAAACCTGCTTAGAGAGATGTGTAGGGAGGAGGACACCTGTGAGGGATTTTAACTCTCAAATCTGACTGAGTGATTATTTCTTCTAAGACTCCTGCGCTCAGGAGAAATGAAAAAATGCCTGTGAGGCGTTTTATCCCATAATACATGTGCTTCATGTTAGACTGCTGATGCTATTTTTAGCTCCTTTAGTTTCTCAGTGTGGCACAAAATTTCCTCCTTAAAATGAAGAAATCTTTCTAAAATGAAAAACTAAAATAAGTTATTTATGAGTTTACAGCGGTAGCAGCAGCTCTGTGAGGCTGCACTGATGCTAACATGCTAACAGGCTGCTAACATCACTGGTGAATGAGGATAATGGTTGCTCTGTTTATTTTGTTGAAGTTATTGAGCTGCATTTTGAATTCTACATTGTGACTTGATGTCTTTGCTGCGGTCACGCGGCTGTGTGCTGGTGGCAGCTCCACACACAACATTTACATTTCACATGTTTAATTAAACTCAGCTACGAGCGAGAACGCTGATTTCCTGACTCACAACGAGGGCAACAGCAGCCTACAGGTTTAAAAACAGGGAGATTTATATACCAACTGGCAAACACCGGGGGAGTTTATGAATGAGTAATACTCCCACACTGAATACCACTGTGGTGCCTTTGAGCAAGTCACACAACAGTGAAGCACTGTGACGTTGCTGGGCAGCTCTGTTTGTAACTGACCTGGTTTCATTTGGTTTCCACATCATCGCTGCTTTCACCATCTGTGGCTCAGTGAAGCTGCTCTGTCTCCAGACGTGATGGTTTGTCGTTTGGTTTGTTTGTAGAGAGACACTGATCCATGTATTGATCGAACCTCTCTGTGGTTCTGTAAACACACTGACTGACACCATGGCCTCTGCTCTGTTTGGACGTCTGAGGCCAAGACCAGAATCACTGGACTGTTCTCAACCATGAGTCCATTTTACAGCTGAGGCCGCGTCACATGATGAACCCTGCTGTTCCCCTTTAACATTTAAATTATTAAAAAGTATTTAAAATCTATATAGTTATGTAGGCTGATATGAAGCTACATTAAGTTTAAACGTGAGATATTTGTTGTGACGTCTTTGTCTCTCAGCCACAGCTGAGATGTAAAAATAAAGGAGACAGTGGGTCAGTCGCTGAGATCTGTGTGGAAAACCCTGTCAGTGTTACAGAGTGTTGGACTCAGAGTCCAGCAGCGACAGAAAGATAAACATTTCTGGGCTGAAGTGGAGAGAATCCCCCATCTGGAGACCTCCACGTACTCTCCAGCTGCAATGACACAGAAAAGGAGACGGTGACACAGAAAAAAAGGCAGCAGAGATTGTAGCCTAATGGGTTAGTGTTCCAGTAGTGTGCCTTTCTGCACCAGGAGATGATGTGATGTAAGGCTACACAACAGCGGCTGCCTGGTCTGCCTTCATATCACTCAGCACGCTCTCCTCACATATTCATGTGCTGAGGGAAAAGGATTTTGTTGCTCTGAGAAACTAGTAAAAGTCAGCTGCTAAATGTTTAATGGCTGCTGCTGTGCTGAACTTTCAGGATGAAGGGACGGACAGAGGGCAGGATGGAGGAGGCTGAAGAAAAACACGAATACAAAGAAATGTACGGATTCGACACAATACAGTTTAACACTTATGTTACTGAGGCTGCAGCAGGAAAGCTGATCCATCCTCTGACAAACTCTGACCACAGGCAGAGATGTGTTGAAATTTAACTGCAAAACTCCAAATCCTCACGTTGCAAGTGCTTCCTGAAGGATTGTGGTCTTTACTGATGTCATGTCACATGATTTCTAGGTAAACGAGTCCATCAAACATTTAGCATTTCAAACTCAAGTTCAAGTTTTCTGCAGTGTTTTTGTGTTTGAATGCAGGAGGGTGCCAAGCCACTAAATTATCTGGAATACAAAAACGTCCGGCCACGTTTCCTGGTGAATCTGCAGGTCACAGCATTAAATATATTCAGTAAGTCTTTCCTAAGAATAATATTCATGAGGAAGTATTTTGCATCACCAGCTGAAGTTTGACCAAATGTAGTTAAAATATGAGAGGACATTATTACAGTGCAGTACAGTACAGTTCATGGTTTGTTTCCATTTCTTCTGTGGCTTTGACTTTGTGTCAGAACAGCAGATAAACACAGAGCTGAGCAGCAAATCAGACGTCACAGAATATTAGATTTTATCATGAACACAGCAGAATGAAAGAAGCCTCATCCAGGTCAAACCCAGGACCTGAAACAGTCACTGTGGATTTCTGTTCAGCTCATTTCAGCCAAATCCTGCTGAGAATATTAGTTTTATTCACTATGGTACATCAGATTTCCTGAAGCTGCTGTGTTGGTTTCTACTTTACATTTCTCATTTCCGTAGGTTTACAGGAGGTTTTTGATGGAACGTGTGTCAGTCAGTAAAATATCCCTCTGACCTCAGCTGTGCGTGTGAAGATGCAGCTCAGGTCCTCACCAGCTGTGTCCTTCTCTTACTTTAGTCCCTGCCTCACCGCACCGGGTTTCCTCTGGATCGAGTCGAAGTGCCCTCTAATCGCCAGGCCGCAACAGCTACTCGGGCCCTGGGCGGGGCTGAGCCGAGCCGAGCCAGGCCGAGCCACTGGGGGTTAAAAGCTGAAACCCACGTCTTTAATTTGGGATATATGTGGGGGAGTTAATCACAGAGCTGAGAGAGGCTGAGGTAAACTGAGGGCCATTCATTACCCTGCTCTCTGCACACACACATGTGCATGTACAGATATGTAACATGCACACACACACACACACACACACACACACACACACACACACACACACACACACACACACACAGGTGTGAACTGATGTGGTGAGATATGTGTGCACACTTCACATTTTAAATGTTTTATTTAGACTCATTAGTTTCATTAATGTTCATGAGGTTTTACACACACATTCTCATCAGGCCTCCTCAGCACTGCTGTTCCTCCTCAGGGGCAGTGAATGTCTCATCTCATCCCATCACCCTCCTCCTCCTCCTCCTCCTCTTCATCATCAGAGATTCTCTTCTCTCTCTTTCCTCTCGCGTCTTTCTCTCACCTTTGCTCCTGCTCACAGAGGGTGGACGACATCAGGCCGAGGAGGAGGAGGTCAAAAACAAAACCTCTGGAGCATCATAAAAACACTGGGTGTAATTTTAAGAGAGAGTCACGTTTAAAGGCTCATGAGATTATTACAGATGATTTCTAACCTTCTGAACTGATGAAACACACACGTCTGCACACACTGACTGTCAGAGTGAGTCTGAGTGTAATGAGGCTCTGGTTGGAAACTCAGATGATATATATCATAAATAAAACAGTCACACTGAGTGTGAGTGCTGTGGGTAACTGGAGTGTGTCACTGCTAATCAGGGTTTAATGCTGCTGATAATCCACTTGCTTCCTAACTGCATGGACACCAGTTGTTAATTTTCTTTACATTTCATTACCAGCTGATTAATGTAGGAAACTAATGAGTGTTGAGCGGAGCCGGGGGACACACAGACACAGACAGACACACAGACTCTGTCCCTCTCTTGATGTGGATTTGGGTTTAAAGTCCCAAATCCACTGGGCTCTGATCAAGTCTTCAGCCTGATTCAGGTGTCCAAAAAATTATCAGGAGGCAGCAGTGTCCAAGGCAGCAGAGTTTATTTGTCGACAAAGAAACCGGGAACAGTTCAAAGTGCACACAAGATACACCTGAAGAGCTCCAAGATGTGGCTCATCCTCTTTATATCACGTTTGAAACCTTGGGTCATTTTATTAGTTTATCAAATTTACACCATTAAAACATTGGTTAGTCTAACTGTCATCTTGGTCCCCTCTGTTAAATACACTATCAACTTATTTGTCATACCAATATCTCCTGGAATGCACCTGGATTCTTCTCTTGCAAGTTTCGCTTGCTGGGTCGGAGTCAATAGCTATCCTCCATCAACCTGTTGCTCTCTATTTATACCATTTATATTTGGCCTGTCCTGATTGTATTTTCAAAAACTAAGTTATCTTTCTTTTACACCATTTTCAGCTCTTCCTTGCATCATTTTTTAAAATTATGTAACTTTTTTTTCACACTTTAATATGGATTATACAAAGTATGCATTATATATGCATTATATGCTGTGAACACTAACATCTACTCTCCTACCATTATTGACATTTATCCGTTTTCTATGAATCACTTTGAATCATACGGTAAACAATATGCCATTTTTTCATCACAATATTCCTTTAAAATTATTAGCTTGCTGCAACATTCTCTCTTTAGAGGCATATAACTTTTTGCACATCACATAGCTGTTGGCTTCTTACTACACTCTCTCTCACAACCGTCTCTACTCATCTACGCCTCTCTCCTCCTAAGCTGTCCCACAGACCTGCAGGCAGTCCGCTCACTGGACTGATGTTGTTCTCCCTCAGACTGAAAGACTAGAAATATGTCAAGTGATTCATAGAACATCTTTTTGTTATCAGTGTTGCACTGGTTTTACACAAAGTCGTCTGGGTTAATGAAAGTTAATCCACCTTTCAACCCAATCAGGCGAATTTCACAGCCAGAATATCGCTGAGACATTAGTCGCAGTTTTATTCCAGCAGCTGGATGAAGAAATTCTGAAATAGTTTATTTTCTCCTCAGAGCCAGGCTAACTGTTTCCTCTGTTTCCAGTCTTTATGCTAAGCTAAGCTAAAGATCAAGCTGTGTAGTTTCGAATCAAATTGCATCAATCTTTTCATCGCTTCAACCACTCCTGGATGTGTTGACCTCAGAGGGTCCTTGCTCCTGGTCCTGGAGTCTTCACTGTTTCTGTTTTATCACTTTTAATAACACAATGAATTTTCATCACTGCTTCCTCACCCTCATCCTTTTCTCTCCTCTCTCTCCTGGTTCTCCCACAGTTTTAAAGATGTAGTTTACGACCATTAGCTCTTTCAGGTACAGCTCGAGATCGGGTCACACCTGGCCAAACTGTGTGGATTGGTTTATAAAAGCCCTAGTCTATTTTAACTTATTAAACTGAAAGTTAAAAGGCAAACTTTCCATCATCAACATGTTATGAGCTTATGTCTTATTTATAGCTGCTCCCCTGACAGACAACATGAGAAACTCTATTTTAACTCCACTATTGAATTCATCTCCATCTGCAGACAAAGGCCTCTGCTTCAGCATTAAATGTGGAATTACTCTGGGAATATAAAAGACATTTTTATCAAACTTTGCAGTTTTTTTTCACTAAGCCGTTCTAATTTAGTACATCATCATTTGCATGTAATGGACCCAGAACTCAAACACTTTTGTGCAGCAGAGGGCTGAGCTCTGTTTTCTGTTCATCATGTGGAAGAGATGTGCTCTGTCTAGCAACAGGCTGCCCGTGACATTTCAGCTGTGACTATCAGTGTTCATCGAGACTGGGCAGGACATTTAGTGTGTTTTGTTTGACTCGAGGCGTTTGTGTTGCAAGCACAATGGTCTACTGACACAGAGCTGCGGAACAGAGGAGAGTGAGGCAAGATGAAAAGGAGAAACAGACAGGAGGAGGAAACTGGAGGGGTGGAGATGAAGGAGGAGGTGTGTGGCAAGGAGGTGCAGGAGAAAGTGAAGGTGAGAGGTGGAGGAGATGAGGTGGGGAGGTCAGGGTAAAAGCAGAGGAAGGTGAATAAAACAGCAGCAAGAAGAAGAGTAGGATATTTTGTCTCGGGCTGTCTTTAAATCGTGCCATCTGTTCATTCAGCCAGGTTAGACTCTTATCCATTTTCCCACACCTCTATGAATTTATTAACTCGTTTGGTTTCAGGAGGAGAGAAAAGAAAAACAGAATCAAGGTGAGGATCTGGGTCACAGGGATTCAATCCAGCTGAGTCAGACTGGGGAAGAATCAGACTTTAGGTAACAGTTAATGAACCCACAGCTCTGTCACACTCTTCAGTAACACAACATCCTCTGTGTCTTCTCAGCCGCTGCAGACATCTTCACTCTGAAACCCTGAACACCAGGAATCATCCAGAACCTCTCTCCACTCCTCCTCTCTCGAGGAAATTCGATGCAGAACCAGCGCCCCCAACATGATGATGATGAAGATGAAGATGAGAGACTCACAGGTGTTTATGCGACCCACATCTCCAGGGAGCAATGTTATGGTGATCAGTGAGTCCATCCCTGGAGGTGAGAGGATGAACAGTGTTTGCTTCAGCTCAGATGCAACTAATGCCAAACAATACATGGCTATAAGGCTAAATTACAGCATTCCTTATAGAGTAACTGTCGGAAATAACTTTGTATTTAGAGATATACCAATTAGGATGTTGGTGTTGAGGCACAGAATATTTTGACATATAAAGGCCCAGCATTTATAATTGTTGGACTATACAGGCCTTAAAGCACACCAGTGGTGTTGAGAGGTTTCTGTATATGTATCTATACTATAGGGCTGTGTGATATGATGATACATATCAGATGACTGAATAAGAATGATAGAAATGATAGAGCGAGTATGAAAAGATAGACATTTTATTTCGCCATCCGTATATATATATCATCATATCACACAGCCTTGGTTTATGATTCTGATACCATCACACAAAGATATATTAATGAGAAGTTTTTCCTGTCATTATGTCCTACAACAGCATGTCAGGGATGGGAGGTTGATAGTCCAAAATTAATGACATAGCATCAAACAAAGAAAGGTTACCTGAGGTGTGTTGAGGTCCCCCCAAGTCATGACTTTCAGCCAGTCAACAAATAGACAACACCTGGGCCTCCTTTTCCTCTCCAGGGAATCGGCTTGATGTTTCACTAAAGCACATGATGGAATAGTGCGCGTAATGTTATGTGTAAATGACTGCCTGTGTAATAGAATGATATTGTGAGTGGATATTTCAGCTTGTAAACTTTTAATTTACATTCTCTGGTCTGACTGTCTGCCATACAAGCACAATGTAGCTCAGTCCCCAAGTAGAGAAAAGCTCTGTTTGCTGTCTGTCTTTTTATTTTTAATGCAGTATGTTTTGTTGAAACTGTTAAATACAGCAGTGACACCCAAGGGAGTAAGATTGATCTGCAGTGTGGGGGCGATAGGCTCTCACCTTGTTATCAACCCCCTTGCATCAGAAGACATTTGCATAATGTTGAACATTTCTCAGTTTTCTCCTGTAGTGCCACCAGGTGCCTTTTAAATAATTGGAGCTCTGTAGGCTACAGGCTGCCACTGTCCCAGCACCACTTTCACACGACTGTTAGGAGAACAGTGAAGCTACAAGCTCCTGCCCCTGCACATTCAGTACAAGTTAGTGCAATAACAAGGTAAAAGATGTAATGATATTAAAGTGCAATATCAAATAAGAACTGTAATAAAATATGTCAGTGAGATGTAGAAATGTAAACTGTTACCGGAGAAACAGAGAGGCAGAAGAGTGTTATTTAGAGTAAACAAAGATAACTGGAGGAGCTGATCTCTATGAACACAACGAGTGGTCACTTGATTTTGAGGAGCTATTGGTTCTCACACTCCAGCATTTTTTTCATCCTATTGAACTTTTTATATACATTCCATGTATTGGACATGCCAAAATTGGCCTTATGCTAGCTGGCACTTTTGCAGCGTACACAACCACCATTGATTCAGTTTCTCCCTGTGCAGTATCTTGCTTTTGATTTTCTTGCGGTTCATTTGTGGGTTTTTTTCTGTGTTCGTTGTTCTTCAGTGTCTCAATGCGTTTCCTGTTCTCTATTAAGTAGTTGTAGTAGTATTTTTCAGTTCATTCGTCTGACATTCCAGTGAGCAGCATATTTTGTTCTCGCTGGCCATTTGCTTTAGAATCATGCAGTGGAGATAAAACCACTGATAAATTTTGTTTTTCATTTGCACAGAGCACAACCATGGAGCTCTCTGAAACCAACTAGAAGAGTGACATTCTGTTACTTATTACTCTTAATGAATTACTATTAGTTATTATTAACTCACAATTCTACTTCTCTCTGTCTCATTCTTTTTTCATCCTTCTTTGGCTTTCCAGACACTCTCTTCAGTCCTGTGCTGAGGAGACAGATTAAAAGACAAAAGAACAAGAGAAATTAAAACACACATCAGTCAAAACCAAGCAAAACCAAAAACATGAGAGAGCGCTGGGTGATGGAGTGGGACCTTATCTCTGGACTGATAATGCAATCTTAAATGCTCCTCTCTCTTTTTCAGGTTTCTCAACATTTAGCATCTCATTACGAGCCACGTCAACAGATGATTGGGAAATTAAATGTAGCCTCCTTAAGCCCTAGCTCAGGCTTATGGGCAAGGTTGGTAGGGGAATGGTTGAGGGTTGTGTGCCTCAAATACAGAGATTTAAAACTGGTTTAAAATGCTCTATGTAAACATGTAATGAAACTTTATCAGAAATCAAGATGTAGAGATGATGATACATTACCTCTCAATATCAAAATTCCAGAATAGGAATGTCCTTTCTGTCTCCAATGAATTCAGACAGAATCCATTCAATTGCATACAAAACAGGGACATGCACAGGGTGCTAGAGGGGCAGGGGTCCAAAGTCATAAAAGCTCATTTTTGTCAATAATTAAAGGAGCATATGCCTGGAATGACAACTTATGTGACATTGTTAAAGGGATATAATAAAATATGAAAACAAATCTGAACAGTATACTTATACTTTTTTTGGCCACAAACCTTATGTTTACCTTGAAGTAACTCATCACACTGTCTGACTCACACTGAGAGTGTGAGAGTACCAATCTCCTGATCAGATATTTAGATTTCATTTTTATTATTTTATATTTACTGGCAGTCAGGGCAGGCTGTGTGCAAACAGGAATTCATTTATTTATTTTAAAAAAGCACCCCAGGAAAAGGGCACTTTCCCTTTAGGGTTCAAAATGGTAGGAGCTTAAGGCCCCTTTGAGGTCTGTCTGTGCATGTGACAAATTGAAAGCAAATGAATGCTTTTATAGCCTTGGGTAGGGTTAGTGGCTCTCATTGTAGTATAGGTTTATAATGCTCATGTTGTGCATTACTGGGTCATTTTTGTCCTCTGTATTTTCCCCCCTTAATGTTCATTTCATGGCTGTCAGTCTCCCAAATGTCTGATGTTTCCTCAAAATTCCTCTGCAGCCTGGCTGTAAAGGAAGTGATATTGGTGCACTTTTTTTGAGCCAGAATAAAATGCATGTGAGAATGTAAATATAAAGATCAGTATCTTTAAAACTGATTTGTTAGAGCAGTTATAAACAATAAGGAGCACAGAGCACGGTGTGTTTTGGTTGGACAGCTGCCGAGTAATAACAGGTCTGGGTTTGGGTCAGACTGCAAATAAAGCCTGACTGGTCCACGTGTCAATTAGTACATTAAGTGTAGAAATATTCTGTTGAGTTCAGTGTTGGTAGAGTGATTGAGCACACTCACATACTGGTTACATGCACATGTGACATGTTTTAGACTCAGAGACTACACAGACACAGAGGTGTCAGTTTCTGTGCTTTCACTGTGGTGTAATCAAACGGGCCTGACAGTTGTCACTGAACCTTGTCGAAGGTTGCAGAGAAAAAGTTGAACTAAAGAAATGGACAGAGAGATAGACATAATTCTTGTTCAGTCCAGCGCTTTACCTGTGTGCTTCTTGACCAATGAACTCTGGGATCAGTGCCTCTGTGTGGAAGTTGCCTTTTGTGCCTGTGTTCAGGTTCTGGTAATGAAGTCAAGCCACCCCGCTGTCTTTTTGAATGCTTGCATTTGTACTTAAATGATATACTATGCTATTTCATGTGTCAGTTTTTTCTTAGTTTGAAAATGTAAAATAAGGTTTGTGACTTTTGAGTTCTTCAAACTTAAGTAATTTGAGATTATGTTTCCGCCGCACTGTATTTGGCAGGGAGAATCAGCAGCACATGAACATTTTGTTGGAGATAGGATCACTAGAATTACAGGGTTTCTGCTTTTTAAAGTCTTCTTCAATCTCCATTGTAGTCTTAACTTCATGAGGTGGTTTGAATCACTACACCAGCATCACCATCATATATTTACATGCATTGTCCACAAAACCCAGTTTCTGTCGATATTTACCCTGTTTGGTAAATGATGCCCTCATTAACATCAGTATAACCTCAGTATTTTGGGCAAAGGCTGTGATGGAATACAAAGAGATAGACTGAGTCTTTGACTGTGAGGCAGATTGAAAGCAGCCTCATGAGGAGATGAGAGGGTCACGTGGTTATTTTATGGATTTGGGTGAAAAGAAAAGGATAAGGGAGAGGAGAAGGGGAAGATGATGAAATGGTGACAGTGAGGACAAACAGATACTGATGTCTAATGATCCCCTTGCTTCCTCAGCTGCATGAGAAGAAGGCAGGAGCACAGCACCGATTTAGGGAAGCAGCCATTTTGAAAGTAGCTTTTTATGGCTGAGATGAAAGGAGAGCAAAACGCTGATTCACTCGGCACATCTGCACAGTATCATGCAAATTCTCTTTCAACACCACCCCAAGGTTAGAGATAAAGAGTTGTCTTTTACCCCTATTACAGTGAATGTGTCTGAGGTTGTCATAGCAATATGAAAGCACAGTGGGGAAGGAAATCAGGCTCTGCCTGATTAGTGGCTTCTCACAAGAGGAAAAATCTTCCCTGCATCAGCTACTGTGACAATGAGTTCTATATTTTCATTTTGCATATCCACCATTTAGCTGACTCACGTACCCACAGAGTGTGTGAAGAGGGGGCTCTGTGCCCTCTCAGTATGGAGGACCACAAGTGTAATGGAATTATTAATAAAACATTTCATTAAATAAAAACATATTGTACAATTAAAGTACTCATTCATACATTTATTTACAAAATAACATATTCATCTTCAAATAAATTAACTACATTACAAAGTAATTAATTATTTGAAAATTTAGTGGGCAATAAAAAGAGGAATTATGAAAATCATTTACATTTAAATTTACAAGGTTTACAAAAACAACATAAAACAGTCAATATTGTTTAAAAATACATTAAAGAATAATAATTAATAAAATGTAATAATCTAATTTCAAACAGTTTAAAAAGAGAAATAAATAACTAGATTCACAAACTGAATTGCAAATAAATATTTTAAACAGACATTTAAATGGTCAATTTCCTATCCCTGTTGTAATGCCATTTCCCTACTGCTTTTCCTTTGGCTATTCAATTTTCTCAGTCATTTAGCTTCACCTTTTAGCTGCTCTGTTTAGCCTTTCTATGACACTTTGGGCCTTGCATGGGTAAAACAAAGTAAAACAATGCAAATTAGCTTTCTGATTCGTTAAAGAGAACCTGCCTCATACTCCAGCTGTCTTTTCTAACACTTTTGGAGGGACAGTTGGACTACCCTGTCCACTGCTGCCACTGTGGGTTGGACCTGGATAAGTGGCAGAATCCACTTTGTTCCTAGAAACCAAGATCCGACATAGCAACTGTGTCAGGACAGGTCGAAATTTTACTTAATCTGTGTGGGACTGGGTAAGGCCCTGTTTTATAAGCGTCTTGTGTGTTTTTTCTTTTTTTTAGTAATACTTGTTGGTTAACTGACAGAGCATCAGGCCTCTGCCAAGACTCTTGAGTCTCTTGAGTTCGACCCAGATCTGACCACCCTGGGTCCTATTCAAAATGGGTCTGTTTGTTGTGTGTAGGTGCCCCACTGATTGTACAGAAATGGAGCGGAAGAGACAGACAGAACACGTCACTTTGTTTGGTGTCTAGCTTGCTTGCTTTTCATAGTTTTCATAGCTCTAATTCCACTTTCCCCTGTTGTAGAAATCCATATACAGAAAGGCCACGACAGGGAAGTGAGGGAACAGTTAATTAGAGAACTCTAACACTGTGTAAAATGGAGAGCTGGCATGGCGGAACTGGCGCCAGTGCTGCCGTGTTATATGTCACGCCTCTGATTCGGCGATGCCACCGTGTTATCTAAAATCAAATACTGGTACGGCATTACACTGGCTTTGTTTGGTTCAGTGTAAACAGGCAAAGGTGGGGTAACCAAGGGTCTTCTCAGTGACAATATCGTGCGACCTCTGTAAAAGAGGCTATAGAGAGCTGCAAGCTGTTACTATCTGTCTCCCCCTACTGATTTTCAGTGATTATTGTAAATATCTGGATTACTAAATGTAAATAAATAATGATTTAATAATAATGTGATAGCTTACAATCGTTCATCCTCTCAGGAGAAAGAAAGTTCTAGGTATGTAAAATTTAGATTTTGCCTCATTCAACTGGAAGTTGTGGCTTGGTAGCATTAGGGGAAAGATTGGAGTATTTGATCAGGCTTTAGATACTTAAACTCACAGCACTGTTCCTTATTCAGGGGTTGTGTAGTGCATTTTTGCCTTTTTTTGACTGTATACAGTGGAGAGGCAGACAAAAAACATAATGAGAAAGGAAAGTAATATCTCACCTGCCTTTTGCAGTTGCCTGTCTCATGTCTGAACAGAACAGATAAACTTCCGTTTTAAGTAGTAAAAGTACTTTGCTTTACATACACTAATTCAACCACTCTACTGAATGTATTAGATGAGAATGCAGTTAATCTCTCCACCAGCAGATGTCAGCACTGGTTTCATTCTTGAGTATATCAGCACTACTTCTCTCCCACAGGAAAAAAGGGACAATGTTCAGCTCAGATAAGCGCCCACCGCCACTCCTCAAGTCCTCTTCTGAGGGACACATATGTAAATACTGGGGAGGGGCTAGATAATAACTGACCTTGATGAGCTCATGGCAGCAGCTTATCAGCCAAACAAGTCTGAGGTGGGAAAATCCTTGAGGGATATGAATAGGAGGGAACGTTTAACATTTGCTTCCCAGCTGCCTGCTGTAGTTAGATCATTGCTGACAAGCTGCTCCAGCCTCAGCTCCAGCTCCATCTCCAGCGGCAGTGCAAATACTTGATTTCTGACTGCTGTTGTCTGTGTGCCACCCAGGGCACAGGAGTTAGACAGCAGCTGGCACAGTGCCCCAATGCCTGAGATTAGATTGTTGTTTGTTTTTCAAGCAGTGTCCACTCCAACATGATGTGTCATTCACAGAAAACAGAGAGGAGCTTTTATTTTTCATCCAGTAGATATTATTGAACTTTCATACAGATCTTTTTTGCATAGCCTGTGGCAAATACTGCCACAAAAGCAGATGACTCCTGCAGTTGCTGTACTACAGTATTATTTTTTTTCCTGTTGAGTTGTTCTTTAGACTGTTTACTTGAGGCGTAATGACTGAAATTAAAGTGTAGCCTAAATATCAAGAGAGAGAATCTTTGTCCTTAAAGATGACATTTTTCCTTTTTCTTTTTTTGTATTTTTCTCGCACCCAAAAGCAAGATCTGGTCCAGAGGCACTGTTATGATCCTAGCCCTGCCCAGAAATCTGTGGTTTTTCACCCAATCATTGAACCATTTTCAAGTTATTTCCGAATAAAATGAACATAAGATGTCAGACATTGTGCTCAACCAAAAGGTCCTGTCAGGTGTACTGGCTGGCTTTCATAGCATGACATTAGATTAAACAAAATGCATGCAATTTGAGTTATCATATTATTATCTTTGTTTTTTCATATTTTTTATTATTTATTTTTATTTAAAAATATATATTTTTATAGTGAGCGCAGGCTAGCTAAACCAGTGGTTCTCTAACTGTGTGCTGTTGCACACATCACTTTCTTATCTACTAGACACTGGAGTGGATAAAAAATATATATATCCTAGAATTAGATTTGGTCTCCGCATACTCTTGTCAGTTACACATAATTGCAAGCCAACATAAACACAGGTTTGTGACAGCTTAAAATGGGTGTGCACAGAGAAGTTGTCTTCCTGACCATGGCATACATGGTGTATCCTGCAGTTGTGTAATGAGGCTGGAACAGAGTCAGAGGATACTGCCTGCTCACTGCAACTACCCTGTGCAACATCTTGGCACCTCAGAACTACATTTGGGTGCAACCCTGGTCTTTCTACATGACCATAAGTTTGGATTAGTGTCATTGTGGTAAACTAAACAGGCATTGATGACATGGTAGGGGTGGTGTGTGTTAACGTGTATGTGCTGACACACTGTAGGGCTGGGTGTGCTGCTCTTGGTGTGAATGAATATTTAGCCTCTGTTCAGCTTTTACTGCTGCAGAAAACTTCTTCCCTTAAAACTCATAAGACACACAAATGGACAGTCATGATAATGATACACTGAGATGATATGAGAAAAATCTGATTGATTAAAACATTTAAAAAGATGAATGTGGGTAGAGTTACACAGTGTAAATGCAGTGCTGATCATGCCGAAATGTACACTCAGTTGTCAGTTAATTAGGTACACCTTTGTAAAACAAACATCTAAGTCCTGCTATAAATCTTTGTGAAGGTTGTTTTTGTTGAAACTGCTTTAAAGAGGTGTTGACTCAAATGTATGATAGTTTTGCAGTATGAAATTTATGTTGCTGTTGAACTGTGTTGTGTTATACAGAGAGGTGTGTTATTTAGCCTACTCTCACTGATAAAAATGGAATTGACAAAATAATGTAAAACATGTTTACAGGTTTACTGTGAAGCTACTAGGTGTTTAAAGTCCCAGATATTATGAAATCTTTCACAGGGTTTGAAATGATTTGATACTACTTTTCAGCAGTATAACACACTCTGTCCATAATAGTATAGCCACATGACTTGTATGCATTTTGTCGTCAGCTCTGAAAGTCATTGCACTACTTCTGAAAAATGCACTGACAGCCTTAGGTTTTTTTTTCCCAGGAAGACCTGCCCCTACCCTACCAAATCTTCACCCACCTTGGATGGAAAAAATTAACGTAGACCAACCAGCTCCCAGAGAATGATGACACTGATCCCAGTGCATTTTAAACACACACAACCAAACAAATAATTAAATAATAACCACCTCAGCCTATTAATCATTTAGCTTTGTCAGCAACAAGCCAACACTGGGTTCCCCTCCACAACATGCAGTATATGTTACTGCAATAGCAGGCAAACACTGCTGCACAAAATCTTTAACATGCTCATTGGAGCTCTGCCATCAATCTGCAGGTTTACTCTCCCAAGGAATTCAAAAACAACTGCATCAGGGATGGAATGTGATTCTTTGCCAATAGATTTGTTTAACTTATGCCAAAATAAAACTGAGGACTGCTGTCCAGGAAAGGAATTAGGCCTAAGGACGGTTTTCAATTACTATCTTCATCGACTGTCATTTTAGTCCAGGAATCGTCTGAATTTCTGTCTAAAATGAAAATGAGAGGAAAGTGAACGTGGGGTGTAGATATGGTCTAAGCCTGGTGTTTGGGTTGATAATTAAAGTGTCTGTAGATAAATATTGCAAATGTATGACAAAATAGGCCTCAGGGTGGCTTTTTCAATTTCAAAGGTTGGTGGAATCACCAGATTTACATTTGTTAAGGCTGTTGATGATAAAAAAACTAGGTCACTTATCTACAGTTGGAGGACAAAAGAAAAAACAGGAAAAAGGAATTCTGAAGCATCACAACTTCAGCAGTTTCCAGTCATCTCATGAATCAGTTAAATCAGTTAAATGTGTGAGTAAAAATTAATACATGTATCAGTTTTGCCAAACAGGGAAACGTTACCACCATTACCACCAGTTTCCTCTGTAAACATGATATTTGGTATTTGAGGTTTTCTTATGAAAGTATCACTGCTTTACAGGTCCGTGTTCATAACAGCCAATTGATTTTTGATTTGGAGTGGGAAAACAGAAAACAGATGACAAGCCTTTTCCCATTTTTCATTTTGGAGTAAGAAACCGTAAAACGAACTGTTTTCCGATTTTTGTTTTGGAACAATCAAATCAGAAAACAAAGAATGACTAGTATTTTTTTATTTTGGTTTTATTAATGCGGGGAAAATGAGAAATCAGTTACAGGCTTAAAAACCTTCTGTTTCATCATGCGTTAAATTATTTTTATTTTGCCCTGGAAGTCACCCAATGAACGATAGCGCAGGATCTGTGTAAGCTAGCACAGTCCTTTTCTGTGCCGTCCAGTTTAGGCGAATAAAGCTGGCCTTAGCTAGCTATCTTCACCCAGCTAAGGTGAAAATAGATGAGCAAGAAACACCCTGCTATGAGCCCACCTCTTTGTGTTTGGGTTGTCAATCCTTTTCTGTGCTGCCCAAAAATGGTGAAAATAGCAAGCCAAGGTCTATTTTCACCTAGTAACTGATTTCTCAGTTCCCTGTGTTAACATAAAACAAAAATTTAAAAATACTCGTCGTTCGTTGTCTCCCAATTTCATTGTTCCAAAACGAAAATTGGAAAAGGGCTAATTTTTTGTGTCTTACTCCAAAACAAAAAAAACGTGAAAAGGCTCATCATCTGTTTTCTGTTTTCCCACTCCAAAACAAAAATGTACATGGACCTCTACAGTACCTTCAAGTTTCATTCAGGGCATTCATGTCTGATAATTATTTGCCATTTATTTATTTATCTGGCTGTTTCATGTCATGACAGTATCCTGCACTCTGAGCTTCTACCTTCACTGTCCAGCAGCAACTCTCAACCAGGCAACGTATGCGCTTGTTTTTTTTTTGGTTTTTTTTACAGGAGGACATTGATCCATACTGATTCTTAGTATCCAGTGGCTTGTGGCAGAGAGCATTTCTGCTGTTCATGTGGCACTGAGGCACAATTACTGAAGCATGACAATAAAATGCAGAGCATGAAATTAACTGTGGCTCCCAGTGAAAAATCACCCCCCCAACACCACCACCTCTCATTCTCTGTCCCTTCTTCATTTTTTTCTACCACATTTGTCACTGAGTCCCATATTTTTGCTATTCCTTTCATATCACAGTGAGAGAAAACAGCACCATCACAGCAGCACAGTCAGGGCTTACGTCTACACTCGGCTGTAAGAGATAACAAATAGCCGGTATTTTTCCCACCTTGTTGTATTACTGTTGGGCTGTGTTAATATAAATGACATTTTTAATACATGGAGCAGCAGAGGTATGAGATACGTTCTGTATCATTGTATTAAATGCTGGAGGATTTTTTTTGGATGGCTTTGCTAAGTCCTCAGGCATCGCCGCTATAATACTTATAGACGAGGCCTCTTGACTACATAGGTTTAAATCTGCAAACACACACATCCACACATAGCCCCCCCCCAAGCCCCCTCCCCCGTGACAGGCAGCTAGATGAGCCTCAGTGAGCTGAGTAACGAGCTAATCATGAGCACCCCAATAATAAATAGGCCTTGTTCATAGTCCACTAATCCCAGTCATTTAGCTCTGGTGTGGCAGCAGAAATCAATTACTGCAGCTGGGCTCCCAGTATAGGGCCCTGCTCTCCAGGGCTCTCCTGTTGTCCAGTTGCACACAACACACTCACACCTTTGACCCCTGCTACACAATAAGACATAATTATCTATATACTCTTATATGTTGTGAAGTATTTGCAGTATCAATTATCTAAAGAAATCAACATCTTGCACAAAACAAGGACCCCATATCTTACATTTAAAATGTTTTAAGAAGGAATCTTTTAATGGCCAGTATGAACAAGTATGAAAAGATCAGAGCAAGCAAAAGCCCTCAGTGTAAAGACAGGCACCTGACAGACTTGAAAAATTGTGATTTGTGAGGAGTTGAAGTCAGGGTGTCATCTAGCATGAAACAACAAATTTGTCTTGTCCAAAGCTCAAAAATAAACCTGATGAAAGTAAGATACTAAGTCACTGCTGTGTACCTTCGAAATTGTATTGAATAATTATCTTTCATACAAAAAATGTAATGTATGTTTTTTGGTATTGCATCATTCTTAGTTAGTGCTTTTTAAAACAAAGGTAACAACAATACAACAATAAAATAACAATAATAATAACAATAATAATAATGAAAACACTGCAAAAACAAAACAAACATACAACCTAACCCTAACCTAATAACAACAAAACAATTAACCCCATTTATTAAAATATTAGCAGCATGAATTTGGTTGAACCTATTGAACGGTCTGTCTGTCTGTCTATCTACAGCAAGAATCTTTGTGGAATTGATTTAACCATTGTGTGGAATCTGCTGGCTTCATGGCTCTGCTTCTCCCTGCAACACTTGCTCACAATCAGAGCACACAAAGGGAGAGGAGGAGTAATTCCTAGAAAACAATTTGCCATCTGTGCTTAATGGCATCGTGGAAGGCTGTCCACCCACCTGCATCATGGAATTGGCTTCTGGGCTAATGCTTAATTACATACGTAAAGAGAGAGTTACAGAGAAACAAAAAGAACAAGAAGCCACGCACCACTTTAAAACAGTCCTCATTAAACAACAGTTCTTTTGCAAAACTGAGAAGGATGTTTATGGATTGAAGCTGCTGATAATTATTAAAAACATTGCAAGTTCATTAAAATTTTAGCCTTTTTAGAATAGAAGACCTCAAACACACCAAGTGTCCTATGACAGTGAATTTATTATTTACTGTCCCATAAATGAACACTGTTACCTCAAACACAAAATTACGTGTGCGGAAAAAAGCAACGTTCATTTTTCGGGTTGATTTTTCCAACGATTCTTAACGTTTCATCTGTGGCAGGAAAACGTTCAACCAATCAGAGTGTAGCGCCTTGAAACATCACACTAGCAGCTGACAGTCGACAGCTGACGGAAGATGGCAGAGACTCTGATTTACTTTGTGTCTCAGTATCGAACACTATTTGACAAGGGCAACAAATATTATAAAGACAACAATTTTAAAGACAATGTTTGGATGAAAACAGAAGAGGAGCTCGGTAATGAAAACAACTCCAACAACTCCTCAAAATGACCAACGGACATCCTAAAATAGGTCAGAAAGTGGCCGTGGTAGAGTTTTAACTTCCGCACTAAGCAATGAAACTCCCCGCGTTCTTGCCTCATTCTCAGAACAGGGTGTACCCAAAGTTTTCTCTTTTCTTATTATTTTCCCGTTTATCATATAAAAGAGCAAGCACCAGCTCATCCTCACCTGACGACTCCATTGTCGATTAGTTTAGCGGAATGCTCGCATGATCACGTCGCGTTCAGTGTAAATTCTAATGTTGCGTTAAATTCGTCAACGTTTTCTTTCACATTTTCGCGTTCTATATTCGTGTTGCGCTGTATGTGAAAAGGCCTTAAAACTGTAAAGCTCCAGAGAGGCTGCACTGCACTGTTCATTATTCTAATTATACAAACATAATACAAACGAACAAGACTGTCCTATGCAGACCGAAAATGTTACATGTTAAAAATCACAAGTGACTCTGTTGTTGGGTGTGTTGTAGAAAAGCCAGCTCTATAAAGTTATCAAGATGACAGCACAACACTTTGCACTGTGTTCATATTATAAAATAATCTACCAGGAATGTGACTTTATATTTCATTGTTAGTTGTTTTTTACTTTACTGACCCCATATTAAATTAGAATAGTTATCTGTTGTTGACTCATTAAAACAACAAGGTAAACGGCTCTAGAGAATTCTATACATATGATCAGGCACAAGGTGCACCAAGCTGCTGTAGAGTTGATTTGATCAGTGATCAGTTCGGCCATTGAATGATCTGTATGGGTGAGGCAGCAGCATGAGTTCATTTAGCTAACATTGTTAAACTGTTATTAGGTGGGTTTCCTTCCAAAATTTCCATCCGCCTCTGGAATATTTAGACTTGGTTCATCAAGATAAACAGTTGGGTCAGGTGCAATTTAACTATTGCAGAAAAAAGAGGATACAGCAAATGACACATTTCAAAGAGCTCCAGTCAAACCTCAAACACTGGAAAGCTGTCAAAAACATGATGAAAAAATGGTACATTTGTTTCGTGTATTCATTTAAGGAATGTAATAGTCATTATCTCTCCACACCTGTTTTCATTTGCTGCTTTTTCTAGTCTTTTTAGTGGAGTGGGAGCTTCAGTGAACGTTTAGGTCACATGCTTCATGTACACCATGATTTACTGGGTGTCTTTCCAAGACGCTCAGTCACATTTTGCTTTTGTCTATACACACCGACTTTTCCTTCTTAGCCAAGTGTAAAAGCTTTTTCAAATTTCTGGCATTTTCACTTAGTTGTTTTTATTCACTAACATCTGCCTTGTGTATGTAATGGTAAAGGGTACAATCAGCATTCATTCCGAGGTCAAATGACTGCATTAGTCATAGGTATTTATCTGCTCCAGCTCTGATCGACAGTTGTGGAAACATGACATAATATAATAATAATGTCCTTTTTCCGGTGCAACACCGGCTGGGGCCCCACTATCAATGATAGCTATCATGGAGGCAATGAAGGCTTGTTGTCTCCATCATTAACTTTGGTGACTCTATGCTATCGCAGCCACAAATTCTCTCTATGCAATTTCTCTGCCATGTATACTGACAACTGAGTTACTAATTGAAGCGTATACATGTCAAAAGACTGCAGACAGGGAAAGTAGCAGAGTGGAGTGGCTGTATAAAAGGGGATGTCACTACATGGAGTGATGCATTGTATTCCAAGGAAGTCCACCTAAAACTGAAGCAAAACACAAAATAGCCTTTAGAAATCTAAATAAGTAATAAACATTGTCTTCTGTTACTATACAACTAAAATCAGAGAGCCATTCTTCCAAAATAAGTTGGGAATAGAGGAGAAATCTAATAACTGACCTGCTGCATATATGTGAAGATTCACAGTAACCAGGTTACTACAGTAGACCTATGTGTAAGTGCATTATCTGCCTAATCTGATTCATTTGAGTAACCTAGTTACTTTAGTTCAATTTTTTTGTGTAAGTGCGCCAGGTGTGCCTGCAGCTGGATGTAGTTGTTCCTGCTTGTTTTCGTATTGTTCCAACTTTTTAGCTTTCCTCTTTTGTCATACTTCTGACATTGAGTAACGTATTTAAACTGAGCTTGTGGGTCTGACGACCAGGACAATAGACATCCTTGCAGAAATCAAGAAGGGTACACAGAGAGGATGCAGAAGAGGAACGAAGAGACGAGGGATGAGAGCTGGATTCGGACAACAGAGACTGATGGAGAAGAGGAGATTTAAGCCCAGTCTCCCCTCTGTCATCATGGGCAACGTGAGATTGCCGGACAATGAGATGGACAAACTAGTGTCCCTTGTGAAGAATTGGAGACTTCTGTGGGGTTTGTGTTATGTGTGTGTCTCCATGAAGATACTCCGGATGTCATCAGTACCATTGATGGCCTCAGGACAGGAATAAAGCCAAGAGTGGAAGAGAAAGCAACAACGGGTTTGCTGCTTTCAAATGATGGTGCCACCCTGGTCATATTACTGTGTTGCTGTGAGACTCCAGACTCTGCAACCAAGTGCCCTCCTCATGACCTGTGGGGACTTCAATCAGGCGACACTGCACACTTTTTGTACATTTGCATCTGTACATTTTTCTTTTCACTTTTCATTATTATTACCGTAATTTCCGGACTATTGAGCGCACCTGAATATAAGCCGCACCCACTAAATTTAAAAAGAAAAAAAAAAGTACATATACAGGCCGCACTTGTCTATAAGCCGCAGGTGTCTAAATGTTTTTGCGGCATGAAGCTCGTTAGCCCGTAAAAATCTATAAATTAGCCGCATCATTGTTTAAGCCGCAAGGTTCAAAGCGTGTGAAAAAAGTAGCGGCTTATAGTCCGGAAATTACGGTACTATTGTTGTCTTTATCTCTGTACTTTTTATTTCCTCTTTCCTAACTGTGTGTTGAGCAACAAAGCAGTTTGCATGCAGAGATCAATAAAATGAATCTGATTCTGACCCACTGATGATGTATGCCACTCTGATTTAAACATTGGTTAACATGAGTCAGTGTTCTAATGGTGCAGTAACAGTGTCTCTGAAACTCAGCATCTCTTCTTCTGCATATTCTTGCTCTCTTCCTCCATCTATCAGTAGAACAACAATGCTTTTTTTTTTTTTTACACTTTCTTTATTAGAAAAACTAAAGACCAGCTATGCAAAACTGATCGTTGCTCTTGCTGTGTTTTTCATCAAATCAGTTTAAATACATCTGAGAATCATATGACCATTTATAAAGATGGGTAGAATTAACCTGGAATGATCAACAATTCTGAATCCATCCACAGATTTCAAAAATCATTTTTTGTACATTATTAATAATAGGTTTCTAAACTGAGGTTTGCACACACACACACCAGAACACCCAGAACAACTTGTGTTTGTCGTTTATTCAAATATTCTCCTGGAGGTGGCAGACTGTAACGTGTTACCTCTCTGTTATTTATTCAGAGAGATAGTGACCTTCATCAAGACCAGTTAGCATCACTGACAGTTCTGTTTCATTTTGTAATTCAGAAAATGAAGGCTGGTCATGCTGCTTTGCTCAGTGCAGTATTCCTGGGGGAGTCTGCGCAGCTAACTTAGTGATAATTGACAATTTGGAAAAAGTGAACATTCATTTCTAGCTATTTACAAGTTTTACAACTGATCATGATCATTTCTGATTTCAAAGGACCTTCAGGCTACAATGTGAGTGTTAACACCAGTTGGCTCACCACAGAAACTCAAACTGGACTTTGTCACAAAGCTTGTAGCTGAATATGAATGCTGATCTTTTACCCAACAGATTTTCTTTTTTGTGTCATTGATGATGATTTTTGTATTGTATAAATGCAAGACATACTTTATTCATTTGTCTGCCATGTTTGATTGCAGTCCAACCATTAGTCTTCAACCAATTGCTATGTTAACAAAATAGTATGTTTGTTACAGCACGGGGCCTTTGCACAAATCACATATACATTAATAAACGAGATGCACTGAAAAGCTGCTTTTCCCCAATAATGTGAAAACATCTGAGGAGATTGAAAATAATGCTCCTTTTCCCTTTATTTAATTGCAAGAAGGATCAGTTTCTAACAACAGTAATTGAAATCAAATCCTGTCATGAGATTCCTAAAGACTCCACCCCTAAATGGAAGCCAGCACATCTGATTAAGCCTGCTGTTGAAGTGCCGGCATAGTTTATGCTCAGTAACTCTGTAGTTCTACAAGCTGTTGTTTTAGCATGAAAAGTAACTGAAACTACTGCAGCTGAAAAAGGCAATTTAGTCATATTACTGTAATAACAGCATTTCAAGGTTCCTTCTTGCCCTCCTTCCCATCTTTTCTTCCTTCCTTCGTTACTCCTTACCTCCCATTCTCTTCTCCTTTCACCTTCCTCCTTGCTTTATCCATCTGTCTCCTGTCTTTCTAGCCTTCAATCCCTCGTTCTTTCACCCTCTCTCATCCATTACATCCCACCCTCCAAAGCACGCACCCTTGCACACACAAACACACACACACACGCAAACCTCCGGCCTTTTATTTACTGTCCTTGCCAAATGTGTGGAGAGGATGAGTGGAGAGACACCCAGAGGCATTCTGCACTGAGCTCCTGTGTCTCTGTGATGTACCACAAATTAGCCCATGTGTCTAATTCGCTAACGGCCCTTTTGATTGGATGCCGTGTGTGTGGAGATGGTGGGTGGTGGCCAGCATCAGCCTATCCCAGAGCAGCGTTCCCCTCAGGCTGTCAGTGAGCAGCATTGCCATGGTGATGTCATTTTCAAGCTGTGAGCCCGCCTCCATCGGACAAAGCATACTGATTACTGGAAGAGAGGAGAGAGAGCAGTGATGATGAATTTGATGAGTAGGCTACAAGCCGTGGGCAAACTGATGCCAGATTTTCATTCTGATCAGACCCCCTAATCAGCTTCCACATTCTGCCAGAAATAGATCTGACATGATTTCAGGTGATGTGACCGTCTGAAGGCAGAGGCTGTTGTTTTGAATCAAAATCAGTGATCTGCTGATAGACTGAGAAATGATTATTGATTTGGATATGGATATGTTTTGTTGTTGATTTATTTTGAAAATTTGAACTTAACAAACATGCCGTTCATCTGCAAGACAGAGGAGTTAAAAAGCTCAAAGAAATGCCCTCAACATTTTACTTTTTTTTTTTCCTGGAAGAGTTTGATACCATATTAATAGATAACAGTGTGAACAACAGTCAAACAGTAATGTTAAAATTGCAGGAGAATTACCATAACACTGCTGTGTAATAATAATAGTGATTATAAACAATAATTGTTTACCTTTTGATTTTACAGTGTTATCATTACTTACTGACAGAACAGTTGGTGGTCACAGCCCTCATGTTCATGTTTTGCATTTTATACTAAGTTTTTTATTAATTATTAAATTTCATCAGGATTAAAAAGTTTGCTTGTAATAATCTGTGTGGCAAAACAGGATATCACAGTATTATAATACTGTTGTATCATCCATGTAGAGATGATAATAAAGTGAAATAGTGCCATTTTCCCTAATTGCTAAAAACATTTGAAAATTAATCTGCTATCAAATAACAGAATGTAAAGAACTGAAGGAATAAAGAGTATTTTTGTTAAGATAAATGAATTTGTTGTTTTGGTTTTTGAGTTATATAAAGTCATTTTTCCTGAAAGTTGGGTAGGAATTTAAGATTTAACCCAACAATCTTTTTTGTATAAATCTGTGTAAATAACTGCCTCCTTTTGTGTGTGATAAACCACATTAATGATTCTACCAATTTACATGTCAGTAAAAGCTTTTACCTTTGTTCCGTATGGTCAGATACAGAGTAGGTGGCTCTGATAGCGTAATGATTGTTTTTATAAACAGTGTTCCTACTGCATCTTAACGCAGAAAGGCTCATCTGGTCATCTCTGGCGACTTGTCTCTGTCATTGCCTGGTCTTCATTCCCCAGATGACACTCATGTCAAACTGTCCTGTGGGAACATGCCTTGTGTGTGTGGGTGTGTGTGCTGGGATATATTCATGGTGTGTGTAGTGGGGTTACAGAGGTTAAGGGGAGCTAATTTCACGGCTTTTTATTTGCGCTGGTCTCAGGAGAGGAGCTCTCTGTAAGCATTATCACTTCCAGCTGGTTCAAATAGGACAGGCGGGACAAGTCCACAACACATCCACACTCACATGTGCACAAACACCACACACGTAGTCTTCCATTTGATAATGCACGAGTGTTCCCAATGCCCACTTTCATTTAGATTTCACATATGTATCTTTGTATTACAAAAATCTTTGCATTCTCTGGAAGTTTAATTTAATGTTTGGTTCTGTATAGTAGTTTTGATTGTACAGTGCATTCAGAAAGTATTCAGACAATTTACTAAAATGAAAAAACTGAAATATCTTGACAAGTTTTTAGGCTCTTTGCTGTGAAATTTAGTGCAGATGCCTCCAGTTTCTGTTGTTCATCTTTGAGATGTTTCTACACCTTGATTGAAGTTCACCCGTGGTAAATTTAGTTGACTGGACATGATCTGGCAAGGCACACACCTGACAATGCGTATCAGAATAAAAATCAAACCATGAGGAAGAAGGAAAGAAGGCACAGATCTGGGGAAGGCTACAAAAAACCTTCTGCGGCATTGGAGGTTCCCAAGAGCACCAAGTGATTTTGTGTCCAACTCTAAGTGATGTCTCACAAAATCCTGATTTTGAGCATATCACTGAAGTTTTTAAAGATTGAAACACTAAGGTCAGGTGAAAAATTCATTTTATTCATTCATCTCTTTGTGCAAGACTTAATGGCATCAAATACAATCAATACCAAGACTTATTGATTTTTACTCTAAAAGGTCTCTGTTAATCCAATTAAAGGCTTTTTTCAGCAAAACAAGCAGATCTGTTTGTTCCTTCTTGCAGTCTTGCTCTCACCACAGAGGATACAATATAAATATGGTCAATACTTGCTGTTTTACCCAAACAATTCTGCAATATTCTCTAAGTAATGATTAAGTCTGTTATTGAGGACACTTGAATATAATTCATATACTTTACAGATCAAACTAATACCGCTGTGATTGAATAGAATTCCAGGATCACTATTTGCATTTTTACAGATAAACTTTATTATGGATTTATTCCACACTGATGGAATATTACCATTCTGAAAGCATGTTTGAAACAGACAATGCAACATATTCGTCAAATCTGGTCTGTTAAGGACCTCATTCAAGAGTTCTTCTACACCCACAGCTTTATTTGCTTTAGCTTTGTCTAGCACTTTCTGCACCTCTGCTCGAGTGATCTCATTGTTCAACTTTTCTTTTTACCTCACAAATACCATGTAAGAACTACTCATTAAAGTAGTAATTGAAGTAAATTATTTTCCGCTGGTCGTACAAATGACAGTTGCCGTCATTTTTCCTGCAAGAGCTATGTCAGTCAGCAGATTGCAATGAGACTTCTGAGAATATTCGTTATCTAAACAGGATGGTCCCTCATGTGTCAGAATGTCAGGAAATTTGCTGCACTGCACAAGGGAAGAAGCCATTTTGATTTCAATCACCCTAAATTCTTTCCTGGCAGACTTTAAGACTTTTTATCCTGTTTCTGACTTAATGTCATTATTTTTTCTCTGCTCCATCAACTGTAGGTCCATCAGCGGTCTGCGGAGCGTCTTCTAGATTTGTGCTGTGCCAACCGTGGCACTTTCATTAAGGTGGGCCAGCACCTTGGTGCTCTGGACTATTTGCTGCCTGAGGAGTATACATCCACACTAAAGGTGCTCCACAGCCGAGCTCCTCAGAGCAGCATGGACGAGATCCGGCAGGTCATCAGAGAGGACCTCGGCAAGGAGGCAAGTTCAAATAGACTGGATCTCTCATACTGTTTACATGTTGGATTCTGTTATTATTCAGGCGGATACAAACCAGATTCAAGGTAGTCTTTACCTCTAAATTAAAAGTGATTTGTCAAAATTAAAGTGATTATCTAAATCTATTATCTAAATGAATCTCTGCTTGCTACTGTTGGGGATTAACATAATTAGATTTTCATGAAATATTTTACTTTCATTGTTCTACACATTCAGCATCTGGTAGGCCTGTCAGGGTAAGAGTGCCACAGAAAACTGGAGGGAAAAAAGAGACAGGCCCCATCTGTGTGTCCAGCACTGCTCCCTGTAGATGTGTCTGTTGGAATCAGCAGGACCCATCCCCAATGGTGATTCCATTTTTGCCCCCTGATACGGCAGCAGACCCTTCCCACGATTGGATGGGACTGGGATTGGGGTCGGGGCAGGCTGGGAGACTGTATTATTCAAGTAGACGAGACCTTTAATTCAGTACTTCTCATTTATTCTCATTTATAATCTCATTTAGTCAGTAGCAGGCATTCCAACAAGGTATCAAATCCAAGTCTCCCTGTCTCCAAGCTGTGGTCTTAAACATCATTATTGGATGTTGCCTGAAGAAGAGCCCTCAGCTTCAAATGCGCTGCAACCTGAGTAACCCTTTTTGTGTCTGTAGGCCTTTTAGTGCTTGCAGTCGTACAGACCTTCAGTTTTACTTCTTTTCTGATATGAACAGTTTATTTAATTTCTCTGGTATTTACTGAGGAAAAAATCCTCTACAGCTGTTTGTGTTAACCCATTGTTTAACATGGATTCATTAATGAAATTTGGCTTCATTTGCTAAATTACAATAAATATTTATGTGGAGAAAAACTGATATGATATAAATACATTTAGAAGTCTGCAAAGAAAAAAATAAATATTTTTAATCATGTAAAGCTGTTGGGGCTCAAGATTATCAAATGAACAATCAAAGTAAATGTCCAAGCACTCATGGATGATTCATGCATAGTAAGACAAAACATACATATCTTTCTATTTTACGTTTATGTAAATCATCTTTGTATATCTTTGGGTTCATGAGTCTGGTTTATGGTAGACTCACTCTCACTCTCTGAAGGTGAGAGCATGTGTTTGTCCCTGCTTTGCAGGAAGCAGAAAAAAGGGCAGATAAAGCAGAAGTGGATATGTCTGACATTCTGTCCTCATTTCATTTCATAACCAAGCCATACTCCTGATGTAGCTGTTAATGCTGCTGTTAGTACAGAGTGCAGAGTTTGCTCTCAAACTAGTTGTTATGACAGCCTTTTAGAGCCTGCTGGAGGCAAGGCAATTGTTCTGTTATTGTCAGATACAGTACATTGGTCTTCTCCATCTACCACATACTTCCCAGTGTTGTCTGTGTGTGTGTGTGTGTCTTTGTGTTAAAGAAATGGCTTTAGTATATTCAGTTGAGTACATTACACCAACAAATCCAAGGAAGAATGAACATGTTGTTTCACATGTTCATAAATGTTTACATCACACAGAACCTGAGCCTGGTATGCAACAACGGTAGGATGATAGGCTAAAATACACCATGAGATGAAGTACGTTTTGCCAGGCAGGCTATACCAAGAAAGTTGTCCATGAAATATCTAGGCGTATTGGCTATTGTGTGTAGTAAGTCACTAATTTTGATATAGAGATATTGTTCTGTGGTAATATTTTTCTTTATATGATGGCACAAGAATGAATGTCTATCTGTGTGTAACTGAAGAGGCATATACAGAAAATACTGATCCAAACAGGAAGTGTACAGATTGCAAAAAACATATCATAAAATGACCTCTAAATGTTTTCTCATGATCACAACTAAGGCTGAACACATTTCCAAAACAGAAAAGATTTGAATAACTACTTAAGCTACAAAACACCAGAGTAGTTTTCTTGTGCATTTCTTCTCAGTGATGTACCTTTTTCCTCCCGGTCTCATTTGAAGCACTGTAAACAAAGAACATACATGGGACATAAATAATTCCCAGGAGGTGTTTTTCCAGCAGAAAGGCTCAATGATTAGTGCAGTGTATCATAGACTGGTCAATAGGCTTTCGTACTACACTGGCTTAAAGATCTTCATTAAGAAAATATGTGATTTTTTAATCAGTGTCAATACAGTAACTTTCATAAAGTTACACATCTACAATTTATGGACATTATCATACCCTTATGTTGCAAGTCAGCAAACTGAATGCAGTCCTTTCAAAGCATCTTTTCAACAGAATCACTGTTGTACTAGCTACATGGTGTATTTCCATAGTGATTAAAATAAATGTAGATTAACTGTAATCATCATTGATTTATTCAAGATTCAAGAACTTGAGGCTTGAGACATTTGAGAATTGTGTTTTAATAATTAAATCATCTTTACACATTGATCTACTGCTAGTCTGTGTATCTAACAAATTATCACATTGGCCAAATAGTACAACGTCTGCTCAGACCTCTTGAAAGAAAGATCAAAGTGTACCATAGACAACCCCTTTAGTGTATAAGAAATTTCCCTTTATACTGTAGAATAGCCTGTGTAAAATATAAATATTAAGTCATGGCAGGAGTTAGACTGTTGTGTCATTTTTACTGACTGTGTCATGTCAGTGTCACTTTAAATCTCTCATTGCATTTAGCTCAGTGTACACTATGAATATGTAATCACAGTCTTTGAGGTCTAATTGTTGAATGCTCAGCTGTTCTGTCTGCCAGCAGCCTCTGATTCTCAATATCTAATAGGGCACATTTTCATACTTATAGAGAAAAAAAAAGCTGCTCTTAGAAAATCAAAGACAAAGAGGTGGTGTGTTTCTGAATATATAAAATGTACAAAATGTACTTGAATTATAACCAGTAACACTTGATTTTTGCCAGCTGCGTTTAAACGTTACTTCTCATTTTCCAACACAACCAGCAATCAACAAGAAAAGTTATCATCACACTGCTTCATTCACTCACATGTAACACTGTCATAAATGAAAGGCAGCACTAGTATTCAAGATAATCAACAAATCCCATGAAAAAGACTCAAACCAATACTTTTTAATAACATCAGTTCATTGTTTGTTTGCATCTTTTCATGGGATTTGCTGATGATGATACAAATATGAAATATTAACTTTAGCCTAAGAAAGAACAGCAGTTTAAGCATGACGGTCGACTATTTCCAAAGAAAGTCCTACAACAAATAGGTATTTGACCAGCAAGCAGCATTCAGTATTATCCAGACAAGTCTTGGCTACAGTGTAACTGGAGGGGTCATTCACAATCATTATAAAGATAGAAAAACACAGTGAAATTCTTTGGGAAAAGGTTAGGTACTAATGGAAAGCATAAATTTTGCTAAATTATTTTTCCATATATCCAGGAAAACAATTATAAACCATGGAATGCACTAATAAGATGAATATAAACTGCAATCACAGTCAACTCAAACTGCTCTCCTGTAATTCAAAGCTAGTGTTTAGAATTTTCTCTTCTTTTTCATTCATGTTTTTTAAATGAAGGTGTGCATTCAGTTTGACTTCTTCCTGTATCTGTGTGGGACATCATTATCCCTGAAAAGACGGTAATATAGCTCCTCTGTCAACAAAGAGGGCTACAGGATGAATCAGCCCTCCTCCCTTTTGGAGTGGCAGGAGAAGAAGTGACACTGATGAGCAGTGCCAGGCAGCACTGGAGTTGGGGAAGCAGCCTCAGCATCATTTCCGTTCGACTACACATGCGTCTTTTTAACGTGTGTATGCATTCTCATATCTGTTGGATTCTGTTGTACACAAGTAGGGAGCAGGGAGTAGTGTGTGGTACCAAGCTGTTTTCAGCACCATTTGTGGTGACATATGCATTCCCACTGTGCATGGATTTGGATAGCCTCGCCTTAGTTCTGGCTGTCATTTCCCCTCTATAGCCAGCATGTGCAATATGTCGTTTTACCAAACAGAATCTGTTTCCAGGCTGAATATTACACTTAGTTGGTGATGAGGCATAACAAAAGAAAACATGAGTGCATCATGGGTACTTGGCGTCTTGTCAAGACAGTGTGGCACGAGTGTCTGAGGACATCGAGATTCAGGAAGTGGCAGTAAATTCCCAAAGCCAAACTGAGAGCTATTTCTTACATTGTTTATGTCATTGAAGGTTATTTATATTTTATAACCGGATGGCTGAGCATCTGAAGGATCTGATGAATAGGCAAACAACATCAGCTGGTACTTCAGATTTTAACATGTCATCAAGCCATTCTGTGCCAATGACATGTCATACAGTAAATTAGAAAATCTGTAAGTTTAAAAAAAGAAATACAAATAAAATAAATAAATAAATGTTACAAAGTTAAATACAAAATAGAAATCATTTGGCTATTTTGTTCATACAACAACAATCATCATCATACATTTTACTTATAGAGCACAAGATACCTAAAGACACATATATTGCGTTCTGCAATTGACATCACCAAAGCACTAATCCCATCATAACTCTATATGAAACATTTGTGCAGGAATTGGAGTTTAATTGACAGTAGCGTTGCAAAATGGAAGCCCTTGGAAATAATTATTGGATGAAAACCACATTTCTGACGGAGCAGAGAACCGAGAACTGCAGGGAGGAACTTTTGAGTTTGCATCAAAAGCAAATTAAAACAAGAGGATGTTCGCCTGGGGCTTTTCTGTGTGGACTTTGCATGTTCTCCCTGTGCCTGTGCTGGTATGCCGGCTTCTTCCCATAATCAAAATGCAAGTTAAATTAAATAGATGGTGACCTTAAATTGCCTGTAGGTGTGAACGTGTGTGGTGAATGGTTGTTTGTCTCGATATATCAGTCCTGAGATAGACTGGCAACCTGTCTAGGGTGTACCGTCCCTCACACCTGTCTCTAGTTAAAGCGTGTTTCAACTAAAGGCCTAGTTCCTAGTTGTGCAGTTGAGGCAAATGAAACAGTTTGAGATTTTACATTGTGTGTATATACACGGATTTCTCCTTTATTATCAGACCCTGAGCCTTACAGTAAAACAGTTGGACAGGGATGTTAGAGGTTTTGGAGCTGAGACTTTGAGACTCTGATTTCCTCTCCTCAGTAAAGTAATCTCTCTCATTTCTTATCATCGCTGTTGTAATGATTTATGTGTCTTCATCCAGCTGGGGCTGTTGCCAGCCGCCAGCATCCAAAATGGCCACCTCGCCTCAGACGCCAGTGTGTTGCCATCCAACTGTGATGCCTCAGGGGCCATTTTATTTGTGCCATAACTCATTTTAGGGAACGTATGTCACTGTGGGTCTCCCTTCTGGGAGCAGGCCCCACATGCATACATTACCATGTTTATTAACTGCACAGCTGAGATTATCATAAACAGTAACCTACCACCCAGGTGGGTTTGAACCAGAGGCTACAGGCCAGGCACTGTTGACACAACTGGAACTGCAAACACTGCGAATAAGGGGTTGGACTATTAGTGCCAACTTTTTTTTTAATTGTATCTAAAAATGACCCAAATGTCGAAAATTGCTAATGTTCAAATTTCAGTGGGATTTCTCAGATTCTCACGGCTACTTAAAGTGACAGACCCATCTGAGAAATTACACGTTTCCTTAACCCATGAAAGCCCTCTCTGTGTGTCAGATCCCATTGATGCTCATCATCATAGTGGAGGACATCAGGGTGTAGACACTCATCTCATTTACATATTTGCATAATGAATAACTCAGCTGTTCCCACACAGGATCCCAAGCTGCTTGCATAATTTATGATCCAAAGGCTTCTACAGGGCTCATGTTCAGTCTCTACCTGATGGGCCAACATCATGTTCAAATTAGCGTCTCTTTATGTTTCACTAGGTGCAAACAACAGGGAATTCCCCCCACGGTACAGTTTGAAGTATGAATATGAAGGAAAATAGACAGTCTTTCTCCCAGCCAAACCCAACACAAGCTAAGAATGCTAAAAGTTATACTGTGGTAAATGAGAAAGAGTGAAGCCATTGCAGCTGTAGTCTTATTTATTGTGATATGACTGCCCTGTCTTTAGTGTTCATCCATATTATGTTAGAGAGTTTATAACAGTTCTTACCTGACAAGCTTTCAAGCTTCAGAAATTGATTACATTTACATTTCTTGTGGCTGAAAATTCACAGAGGGTCTGAATTATAAATATAGATACAAGCAGATAAACTGGTGTCTTTCTCAAGGCAGCAAATACTTGATGGTCATTTAATAGCCTATAACTCCAAAGACACAAATTGAGTTAAATAATATTAATTACATTACCATTTTTAGATTGATGCTTTGGCTTTTCACAAACTGAGTAAGGACAACCCCTTTCTGTGGTGCTGGACAGGAACTCAAAAAGTCCTCCAATGATAAAGTGATTAGTTTGTGAGTGCTTCGATCATTAAACAAAATGACCCCTAAAAGAACAGCTCATATGACATATGAGTGAAATCATTCTGTGGTTAACCCAGCAAAAAATAAATAATGAGCGGCATCCCCTGCTTTTCTTTAATTTTCTTTTGATTTGATTTCGAAAAAAAAGACCTTCGAATCTTTGACTCCTGGTGTGTGAAGTTTGAAAATAAGATCCATCTGACATCCCTGAAACCTGAGAGCCTGGACCCTGCATGTTGCGAGTTTGACGTGAGGATATCTTTGGTGAGTGGGCTCTGTCTATCTGGCCTGGGAGGGAAGAGGTTTGATGCGCCAGCAGCTGCAGGGCTGAACCTACACAATGTGGCATCCATGTATGAGGTTGGGGGTGATGGCAGCATTTCTGGCTTCTTCTGGTTTTGACCCGTTCTTCTCTTCATCAGCAGAGTGGATTCTGTTTTAGTGGTAAAGGGCAAGAGTCCCAGATTGTTACGCCATCGAAAACAACAGACAAGTTACCTTTGCACGATTGTTTTGGTGTGGTGCAGTTCGGCATCCTCACTGGTGTTTTCCTGGTATCTCTCTTGGGAGTGGTGCATTAGTGGTTCATCATGAGCCAGATGCATCTCCTATGTTTGTGGAGGTTTGACTGCTGAAAGCCCTAACACAGCATATTTGGTGCTGAGAACAACCAATTACTTCAAGTGCATAAAGGTGATGCAGTGTGTGGGCCTAAGCAGAAGCGGTGTTCTTTATGCTGCACGCTGCCTTTTTCTGTTGAGTTAACAGGTTTGTATCCATGAGGCAGGACAGCCTCAGGGTGGTGTGCAGGTTCCAGACCATACAATAAGTCTGTTCTAATGACTCCAGGTCCCTTGGGAAGCTTCTTTAACATTTAAACCCACACAGTACTTAGTGTGTGTGTGTTCTGTGTGTCCACAGAGATGAGTGGAAGCTAATGAGGGACTACCTCTGCTCAAAGGGCACACAGGGTGATAAATGTTAAGCTGTGATACAGATTTGTGGGGGACAGAGTATATAAAAAGGTAGCAGTAGCTTCATCAAACCCTGAGCCTGTCTCTGTATATTCAGATTATGATTAATATGCCTCTTACTGTACACGGTCACTATCTCAACGGCTGCTATTAAACAAGTTATTCAAAAATAGTGCATGGTCCTTATGATTGGTGCCCGCAGTCTTTCTCTGACTCCCACTGCTCTGCACTGATATTGTTCATCTCCACTCTAAACACTGTCATGAGTTTGTTTTGGCTGGCTCCAAAGTCAATTACCATTTCCTTCTTTTGTTAATATTTTGTTCAAGTAAATTACTCTTATAGCACAAAAGGAACTCATCAGTCTGCCCTCTGTAATTACTTCCGTCCTCCTGAATTAAGCACACTGTTACTCATCTGCAGATTTTATTGTGATTGTGACAGTGTTTCCTAGAAGACCCCTGTTAGGAATAAGAAAGAAGACACAGGAGCATTCATTCTAACATTCTACACCCACTTATTAAAGAAAGAATTAAGCTACTTTATTGTCATAGTGAAGTGCTGTAATTGTTCCTATGATATACAGTCTGATGGTACTGAAGCAAAGTTGTAATGCTTCTGGCTAGCAACATGATACATTATGATGTAAAGATGGAAAGAGGATTTGAAGAAGTTGCCCCCATAGTCACATAGAAGAGTTCAGGAGAACTGATGCTGTAGATGCTTGGTTTGTTTAAAGGCTAAAGCTGGCAGTAATGTATAATTTAGTTACTGTCAGCAGATCCCATGAAAAGATCCAAACCAACAATATGTTAGTCTGTTTTTCAATACTCTCTGACCTTCCTATCCTGTCTGTGGCTCTAAGTTCTAAGCTCTTTATTTCCTACTCAGGATTCAAATATTAAAAATGACTCACAAGTATATTGTGCATATATAGCTGACTAAAACAGCTGCTTGCTGTAGTTTCTATCAAATGTTACTAAAACAGCAGAAATTAGTGCATTTGTTCGGGACTATTTTCAGCAGCAGATGAATCCACATTAGATGTTCTTGTGAATATTCCTGGCAGCATAACAGTGTATGTGGGACTGACTCAAAATAAATTACAATGTGTGTGTTTGTGGTAATGAAGGAACATGTCACCCAGTGCAATGGTTTGGCTCACTGATGTGTTTTCAATAGTTTCTAACAACACTGAGGCTCAGTGACAGGGATACATCAGGCTTTTTATGCACACAAGAGTTGGTTGTAGCAGACATTCAGTCTTGGTTTGACTCTGCACATGGGATTTGCTGACATTAAGAAAAATAAAGAGTATTGCTATACTTAACATTTAACTGGTGTTCAGGTACTGTAAAAGGCATTCTTAATGGTATTTAGAGTGTAAGTACTGACAAATCAACACAGCTCCTCTGCCTCTCTCAGCTTAATGATCTTTCAAACTGCCTTAACCTTCTCCTCTGTCACCAGAATTGGTTCACTAC
This sequence comes from Lates japonicus, assembly GCA_033238685.1. NCBI lineage: Eukaryota > Metazoa > Chordata > Actinopteri > Centropomidae > Lates > Lates japonicus. The sequence continues at coordinate 12,970 of BRZM01001602.1, read as the reverse complement.
AGTCTGACTGCAGCCTATCAAGATTGCATTCAACAGAGAGGTCACACTGGAAAAAAAGTCTCCATCCCTAAATAAGACATTTTGGTTGTTAACTCTTTAAATCTCACCTTTTTATAGCAGACAAAATATTTCTTCTCATGGTAACACAAATAAACTTTTTTCATAAGTCTACATTTAAAAAATAAACAGAAATAACAACAAAGAGCAGGGAATACATGACTGGTAAACTCAGCTGGCAGACTTTATGTCATACCTGCTGCTTAATTACTTGGTTACTATTGTAATTCTTAGGCAGGCACCTGTGTCACTACCAAGTTTTAGACAAATGCAGGCACTTGATTCAGGCAGGCCTCATGGACGTCAGAGAGCTTTGTTCCTGTCCTTGTGGTAGGGTGATGAGGGGGAGAGCATCAGCTCTCACTGCTGTCTTGAACAGGTAGAAGAAAAAAGAAAGAGAAGAAGGAGCATCAGGATTTTGTTGGCCTGGTGACATCATGGGTCCTAGGCCATACAGTGAACAATGGTAACTGAAGTTGGTGTGAAAAGGTGATGGACCCTGGGAGACTGAGTTCAATGGTTCTCCTTTGTCTGTGACACAAAATGAGCCATTTAGTGTCATCCTTCATTTTGAGTGGGCTGAGGCCCTACAATGATATGGTAAATTCAGTACAATATACTGTTCATTTCCACAGCTTTAAGCCAGAGTCATGTCATACTCATCACTCAGCTGAGAACAAGTTCTCTTTTTAACATGAAATATTGTTTTCATTCACTAATTATTTCCAATAGTTTCCATTGTTCCATTTTTCAGTCGTCATTAAAAGCCTTTCAGTAGCTCTCTCTCTAATATACACCTGTCTGAGATAAAGGCCTGTTTTTCCTCTACAGTTGCGGTGAATAAAGCCACTCTTTGAGAACTCTCAGTAGTGTCAGTTAAAATTCATCTCTCCATCCATCATTGTCTGGTTGTGACCCTCTGGTTGTCCCCCTCTTCTCTGGTATCTGGTCACACTTTAATGACCCCTTCTTGGTCTCAGTCTTAGTTTGGTTTTGGCTCAGCAGTTCCAAATACAAGCCTAATACGAGCTGTCATGATTGCATCATTGCATATCAGTTACTTCACCTTGTTTCAGTGGTGTGTTATTACCATGACACAACAAATCCTTACTTTGCCAAAGCAAAAATGGAGAGAATTAATCACATTTACTATATAGTGACATGCACACCTCTGTGTGTGTAATTTGTTTAGCATCCTTTTGTTGTAATTTATCCAATAATAGTTTGTAACTAGAGATGAACAGATTGATGTTCACATTTCTCTCCCACTCCCAAGTCCCCCTTCCCTCCTGTCTTCTTTATCATTATCTATACCTCATTTATCCTCAGCTCTCTCCCACTCTTTATTTCTCTACCCCTATCTCTCTCCAGCAGCTGTCAGAGTTATTTGTCTCCTTTGAGGAGAAGCCTCAGGGTACAGCCTCCTTAGCCCAGGTCCACAAGGCAGTGCTTCATGATGGAAGGACAGTGGCTGTCAAGGTCCAACACCCCAAAGTCCAGAAACAAAGCTCCAAGGACATAGTAGTGATGGAGGTGAGTATATGTCTGTTAAACTACCTTGAAATAAGTGAAGAACTGTTTCTGTGGCTCAGAGGTTTCAGACACAGACTTGTGACATACTGACCTCAAATATGCACCAGTGAAACATGTTATTCTCTCTCTGTCAGCGGCCTAACACACAACTTGCGTAAGAAAAGTGTAAGAAAAGAAAACTGAATACACTGAAGTTATGTATAGATGTCTTAATGAGTTGAGATGTTCAAAGTTAAGTATAATTTCACATTAATAGAACGGTCAACAAAACATACTTCACCTTAACACACTGTCTAAACAGGAGGCACAGTGTGAGCAGCAAGTTGGCAAAGCAGTAGCGGCAGCTTCAGTGCAGTGTTTAGTTTAGTTTAATAGCGAGAGAAGAACATAGCATAACACGGGTTCCATATAAGATGTAGGGTGATGCCAGTAATACAGCAGTAGTAATGATAGTACTGATAATTAAAGTATTAACTGCTAACATAGCACTACAACTAATAGCAGTTCAGGTAATTTCTAATTATAGCAGCAGGTGTTGAGTGGAGTTGTAGGAGCAGCAGGTGACTTGTCATCACAGATCAGACTCTACAGCTCCAGAGGCAGAAATACCTGCAGAACGAGACAGAAGAGGAGAGAGAGACGGAAGAGCACAATACTACAGGAAAGGGAAGATATTGAGTTAGTAACATGTAACATGGGATATGAATCCATATTGAGTAGAGAGAGAGGGAGAGAGAGAAGCTCAGTGCATCATGGGAGATCTAGGCAGTCTAGGCCTATAGCAGCATAACTAAGGGATGGTTCAAGCCTGAGCCAACCCTAACTATAAGCTTTATCAAAGAGGAAAGTTTTAAGCCGACTCTTAAAGGTACAGAGGGTGTCTGCCTCCCAATTAAGACATTTCACAAGACGAGACATGGAACTTGATGGCAAGTTACTTATTAGCAAGAAAGAAACAATAAATGAATACAGACTTAAATCATGTATTAGCACATCAATCGCAAATCTTAAACAAACTAACAGTGATCAGTTGGTCAGATAAAAGAAAAAAGTGTTTCTACCACTATTAATGAAGGAGTAGCAATACAGAATGTGAGGAATAATCATTTCATTCAGTTGATTGTGAAAAACATTATGTCTCATTGCGTGGATGACACTGAAATGTGGTCACTGGATGGCAGACGGCAGTGGATCCATGACAGATATTTGAACTGTTTCCTCAAGTTATTATTACTGCATAATCTTAATTTAGGAAGATCGTAGGAATCTCCCATTTTCACTGAGTTACCTTTGAGTTTCTCATACATCTCCTTTGATGTGTTAATGACTGTTTTGGCAATAATTTTTAGTGACCTCACTTTTACCCTAATGCAGTCTCTGGCGCATGTCTGTTTACCTCTCCCAGACTTTATAAAGTAGCCTGATCACAAATGCCAGGCTTGATGTCCCTGCAGCTGGTTTGAGTATTTCTGAAATTGCTGATCTCCTCTTATATACGACAGCTTCTGGAGTTTAGTCAGAGTGGTGAAAAAAAAAAAAACATCCAGTGAGGAGCAGTTGTGCGGATGGAAAGGCCTTGTTGATGAAAGAAGTCAGAGGACAATGGCCAGACTGGCAGGAAAAGAAAGAAAGGCAACAGTAACTCAGAGAGTCACTTAATACAAATGTGGCGAGCAAAAAAAGCATCTCAGAATGCACAACATGTCCAACCTTGAGGCGGATGGGCTACAGCAGAAGACCATGTCAGGTTTCACTCCTGTCAGCCAAGAACAGAAATTTCTGCCAAAGCATGCAGATGGTAGGTCTTTGTTGCTGGGGCACGTACTGCTTGTGATTACTTGTGACAGAAATGCACTCATCAGCGTCAGAAAAAGGAAGCACAGGGATTGCATTAAGCGCAGACCTTGGATCATTTATTCCCTCTGTGTCCTCTGATCAGCCAGGTAGAGCAGCCTGACCAAATGTTAACACAAGTGTTGCAAAAGAGAGGGAAGAGAGCCCACCTCTGGCTGATGTTCGGTTGCAGGAAAGTAAAATGGATAGATTAAGACTTGGGCTCTCTCAGCAATGGGAAATCAGAGCATGTTGGTTGTGCCCATATCTCTGCAGAGATCCGTCCCCATCACAACATCCTGGATTGAGCTATTGCACTTGATAGATGGACCGTGTTCCACGCTATCAGAGCACAGGACTATGGTGGGATTAGGGGAGAGAGACCCTGTGTTTACATCAGTTATCCTTGGTGGCCAAAACATCCAAGCTGGATGAACAGTGTTTACCAGATGCTGGGTTTTTGATATTGGCTGTCAACTACAGTGTCTGCGTGGAGGATTCACCAATGTGTTTGTTGCTGCTGTACATTCCTCCAGATGCAAACTCAAAAAATGCACTGTTTTTTTGTGAGTATTGTGGTGGATTACATCTGTAATTTTGTTGTCCAATCTTGTGTTGTATGATAATAATAAAACTGATCTTGAATCTTGAATTTCTTGGACCCAACCTCTCTTGTGTCAACAATCCAGGCTGTTGTTGGTGGTGGTGTAATGATGTATGGAATGTTTTCTTGGCACACTTTGGGTCTCGTAACACCCATCAGTCATAGTTAGAATGCCACAGGCTATCTGAGAATTATTGCTGACCATGGGCATCCCTTTTACACAATTTACCCATCATCTAATGACTTCTTCCAGTTTGGTAATGCTGCATGTCACAAAGCAAGAGTTATCTCAGACTGGTTTGTGAATCCAGTAGAAAACCTTTGGTTGTGGTAGAAGGGGAGATTGTCAGCATCAGTGTGCAGCTGATACATTTGCAGAAATAACATGATGCATGGACCAGAATTTCAAAGGTATGGTTTTCTTGTGTAATCCATGCCACAAAGAACTGAGGCTGTTCTAAGAGCAAAGAGGGGGACCTACCCAGTATGATCATGGTGTTCTTAGTAAAGTGCTTGCTGAGTGTGCATGTACATGCCTGTCCTGATTCTGATATTTTGTAATTTGAAGGTATTGCTGAGGGCAGTCCATTGGCTCTTCCCAGACTTTGCCTTCATGTGGTTGGTGGAAGAGGCCAAGAAGAACATGCCGCTGGAGCTGGATTTCCTCAATGAGGGACACAATGCAGAGAAGGTGGCCAACATGCTGGCCCACTACCCCTTCCTCAAGGTACACACATGAGTACACATGTTAAAATTAGACCTTTTTTCTGCCAGGCTTCCTTTTATAACAACAGGTCTATAGTGTTCACAATAGGATTTTATTTTTTACCCTGTTGGCCCCATATGTGCACACATACTAGTAAAGAGCTGGTAATAATGTGAGACAGTATGTTATAACTTAAGGCCCAAGTATTTAAAATTGTACTCAATACAGTTAATAGAGGTCAGACTTTTTGACTGTGTATGACAGGTTCCTCTGTACTGCCTGTCAGCTCTTCCTGAATTTTAACAGAGCAGGGTTAGCAGAACACCACAAATCATATTTCCTTTACTAGACAGAGGTGGACTTTATGTCCATTATCATTTAATTTCCTTGTGTGCTTTTTCTTAATACGTCTGTTTGAGAATTTTATTAGCTCTGGTGAATGTGAATTAGACTTCTTTTTCCAGCTGTCTTTCTTTGTTCAGTGTTCAATTCAAGAGAGCGAAAACTTCTTTAGTTTTGTCTTCTTTTCTGTAATTTGCTTCTTTTTAATTCAGCATTTTTTTAAGTTTTATTTTTCTATAAGTAGGTATGTGATGGAGACATACAACTTGGCCGAATGAAAGACAGGTTTGTTCAAATGCCTTTCAATACATACAGTTGGCCTGAGTGGAGTTTAAAATGAAAATAATAATGAAAAATCCTATTTCCAAGGCTTGACAGGCCTCAGCTCCTGCTCAGTATGTGACAAAAACAAACATTTTCTTTTACCATCTTTTTTAGGATTTAATGATCTTAGATTTTCTTGTGTCTTTGTTCTTTTTGATCAGTTAGCCATAGTTTTAGTAAGTTTCATATGGCATATGAAGTCATGAGCTAACTGAACAAATCTAACTAATTCATTGTGTGACGAATACTAATGACTTATTCTGCAGAGTTACTCATCTTGAATAAGCATGTTTATATGTAAGGCCAAATCAGATCATAAGTCTTCAACCAATTTAAAGATGCTGTGATTAATGGAAATGTGATCTTAAATACAATGGCTTCAATAAGCCAAGTGATTTCACTGCCATGATAGTTACTGTATGTCCTATTGATGCAGACACAATGAACAACAGTACCCTGCAACCATAAAAAACGACCAAATTCAGAGCTAAGTATGGAAAAGCCATACAGAAAGAAAATTTAGAATGCATGATAAATCTAAATGTGAATGCTTTGGCCCCTCCTCCTTGCTTTAGTCTTTCTAGTCATCATTCCCTTGTTCTGTCACCTTTTGTCATCCATTACACACCACCCTGTCCACACACACACACACACACACACACACACACACACACACACACACAGATGTTGATCCTCATTACTATGGTAGAGCACAGAGATAGACGTGCATTAATCGACGGAGACTTTCACTCCTAACCTTAATCAACAAAAACTAAATGCCTAACCCTAAACCTCATCTTAACCTACCACTATTTTTTATTCCAGAGGACAAAGCACCAATGCTCAGTTGCCTTGAACAGAGGTGAGGGTGAGGGACTTCCTCATTCGATAACCTCTACAGTATACAGAAACACAGATTCAAAGTACTTTCGTGAGTGAGAACACGTGTTGAAGTCCATTGGTTCGCGGCTGGATAATCAGTCAGATTTAACAAGTGGTTAGAGTAGTTGTGTGTGGAAAAGTTTTTCATAAGCGATTTTGAAGTGAAGGGAATGAAATCTAGCGGAAAAAGTGAAGGACACCATTAAAACAATGAAAAAGAAATCTAAAATGTAGTATTAAAAAAATAAATTTTGCCCTCTTGTCCTTTCTTCCTAGGTCTCAATTACTTTGGGATTCATCTAGCAAAAGAGGTGATCCTGACTATGGAGTTTGCTGAGGGTATGTCAACCACAGAGAGTATGTATGAATAGCATAGTATCAATAGGCCTGCTCTCCCTGTCACCAGTAAAGCATGAATCATACATCTGTTTCCATAGAATTTACCAAAAGTCAGACAGGGGTACAAAGAGCTGTAATCTGTGGAGTGCAGGTGTGGTGGCCTGGGTGAGTGAGAGGCCAGAAACAAAGCAGTGTGAGGGGTGGAGGACTGAGGGCAGTGGCAGGGGAATGAAAGTGGTACAGAGGGAATGGGCCAGAGACTGGAGGCTTGGAGGAGGTGAGGTAACATGTGGGTTAATATAGCGAGTCACTCAAATCTGTATTCATCTTTGTAATGAGTTGTTATAATGTGCATGCATTGTGGCTATCTCTCATATCTTCATAATGTACTATTCTTAACACACAGTCTGATCATGTCCTGCATTTACATTTTCAGTCACCTGAGAAAGTGTTGCTCTTCTGTTTGTCCTTACATGTCGCACTGATGTACAAGCAGCACAGTCATCAAATGTGCACTGTTGACCAGAATTTCTGACCATATATACTGATGTCTTGCCTATAGATCTAAATGCAGATGTCACTTTTCCTATTGAAACACCAGCCAGTTGAATAGTCTTTGTGACTGAAGCTCCTGCCATCTGCACCCCAACAATGAACCCTCTTGCCATCTTGGTGCAAAATCTGAATCAACTGGTCTTGCTCAGCATTTTTATTCATGCCACAGATCATGACTGGATGTTAATTGCTTAATTGTAGAAGGCATGATCAAAAAGTTCAGAGACTGTTCCTGTTTTGAACTAAAGGAGCGCTTCACAGTAATACGCATGCAGCAGATATGAGCAGTAACTTTAGTCAGTAGTCCATGTCCACGTTTTTGTGACTGCACCATGGAGCACAAGCAGCACCACTGCTGAAGTTTGTGAAGATCTCCATCAATAGGCCCAGGATGACCCAGCCTTCATGTCGGGGATCATCACCAGTGATGCGTCCTACAGTCTCCAAGACTGAAGAAGGCACATCAGGTCTGGAGCACGACCAAGAGCATGCTCGTCGTTTCTTTGACATTTAGGGGATTGTGCCAGTGAAATACCAGTATTTCAGTTAAAAAAAAATACTCTATATGCCTGGCCCATCCAAACTGATGTGACTCAGAAAACGCTGTGTCATAACCTTCAGCCCCAGTGAAAAGAAAACAACAACACAGGATGTGTTATTGAAGCTGAGAGAGCTTTGGAACAACATTTTGTGAAGGAGACAGAAACAGGATATTGCAGGCCAAATGGGAAAGTTAGTAGTAGCAGTGCATCTCACTCATTCTTCCGTTTGCAATCCACACATAAAATCCGTGATCATTAGTGTGTATGTGTGTGTCTGCTTCACTTTCTCTCCAGTGACAATCTGATGAGCTTTAATTAATGGTCATTAGTGTCTGTCATTGGCTTGCTGCTGCTGTGTGTAAGTGTGTGTGTGTATGTGTGTGTTTGTGTATGCACTTTTGTGTATGTGTTATAAACTGTACAAAGATGGATGATGCATCACCACTTCTGCTATGCAAACATGAATCCAAAATACCTCTAATAGGGGAGCTGCCATCTTGCTTTTGTGATGCATTTTGCAACCAGGTTCTGCATAGTAAATTCAGGGGTTAGAACCCTGGCACACTCCCTTATACCAGCTAAAACAGGTTGTCACTAGCTACAGCCATTACCATTTATACATCACAGTCACAACATTTTTAAAAAGTGCAGGTGCCAGGGAAAGTTTCATTAATGGCACTGAAGCTAACTTGAGATTTAGCATGGCTAACACCTGTTGCTTTATCGAGTGGTTAGCCATCGGTTCGCTGTTAGCATGCATTTGCACCTTTTGTCTTTCGCTGCTCCTAATTGTTAATGTTTAGCCAAAACAGTTGTATTAGGGACCCCAGAACAGACACAGACAAGGACACCAGCTGAGATAAGGTAAGTGATTTCAATGGTAGCAGGTGAGGGGTATGGAGACTGGCAGGCAGTGGCAGGGGAAAAGAGTGGCATGGAGGGAACAACGGAGACTGGAGGCTTGGAGCAGGTCAGTGGTGGCAAGTCAGGTAAGCACAGCAGAGACAGGTAGCAGCAGTGGAGCAGGCGAACACTGTAGCACAAGAAAGCGTGCATGAGCAAAAAGCACAAAAACTCAGTCTCAAAACACAAGGAAATCTGAGTGGCTAAGAGTGTGATACCACAGAGCATGTGGAACAATCTGGTGACGAGCGACAAGTGTGACATTAATGTTATTAAAACCACATCTGAATCAATTTAACAAGATTTATGTATGAAACTGCTGTTACATCCATCTTGCGCATGAGCAGGTCGAGTATTCAGTATCAACAAAGTCACATGTGACCTGGGATGACAGGCCATGAAGCACACAACTATCGAAAACTAAGGAAGCAAATACTTTAATGAGTGAACACACTCGTCAGGGAGCTACTGACACTGGAAATTAAACACTAAAGTGAATTGAAAAATTGCTGCTTACAAGCAAAAACTCACCACATCATGACAGTCAACTCAAAAGGAAACAGGCTTTACCTAAAAAAGTAACTTAATGTAAAGCTAACAAAGGGAGCACTTACTTTGCCAAGCATGTTTCAAAACTGGCAAGCCTAGAACAGTAGCATTAGGTGTGATTTAGGGGAGTAGCCGTGCTCGTTTAATCACAGCCCTTGGAGGACATAACTTTAGCTCCAACTGTGCAGTTACAGGGCTCCTAGCATAAAGAAAAATAGGCTATGTTCTTCATAAAACATACTGCCATCTACTGTTGTCTTCATCTTACAAAGTAAGTTACATGTTTTCTAATTACCAGTTTTCTAATTTCTTGTAAAGGGACAAAAAATGTGTGCTGGGTCCTCTGAAACACTATTCACCAAATTCTTTAAACATTGTGAGTTAACCCCAATAATAATCAATTAACTGAATTGAACAAAGAGGTGAAAGAAATGATTTTTGAGAAGGTGCTTGAATTGGACTCACCTGATTAAAACTAGAGGTAGTTTTGATTTTGCTCCTGTTTTATCTGGATGCTCTATTCAGTTACTTGATATTGCCCAAAGAAGTCTGGAGTAAAGTCAAACATGCTGCTGTTGTCTAAGGCTCAGATGTAGCTCAGCTGTTCACAGACAGCTGGAGAACATCTGAACCTTTTACTCTTACCTTCAAAACCCCGTAGCTACTCTGAGTGTCCTGAGATCAGACTACAGAGCTAATTTGGTGACTTAACCATGTAGTGACAAAATCATCTGAGCTCACGTGTCAGCTTCTGAACATCTGAGATAAATGACTAGTTAGTTACGATTTCACACAGCAGCCTGTGGCAGTTGATGTTACTTTTTAGTTTGTCTGTGACACTTTAATGTTACTTCTCATTAATTTTGCATTTTTTTCAGTAATAGGTAATAGTTATAGAGAGGAAGCTAACAATTCCCACCAGAAGCAAGCACTCAGCAACAGTGGAGAGGAAAAACTCCCTGTCTAGTAGTCTAGTCTAGTAAACCTGTTGATGTTATTAGCTGAGTTCACATAGTTTTTCCAGCCTACACTGTGAATGATGTTTTCAGTGTGGATTTGTGTGTTATTAGTTTAAATATGTTGTGCTGGTTCATAATTGTAACTTATATGAAGATCTGACCTTATTTTCAAACAAATTTATACATAAATGCAAATAATTCCAAATGGTGAATTCACCTGTTCTTGCCACTGTATGTACAGAAATCATTAATAACAATAAAAATGATAAACCAGTCTTGTCACACTTATCGAAGGTGAGGCAATAGCAATTAAATCAGCCATTTTAAACTTTGTATCAATTTATTGATATTTTTAAGCTCTCGTCTTCTAAATGTAATATAGTCATTTTTTTGTATAATTCCCCATTATATTTCTAACAGATCTCAGAGAAACTGGGTAAAATGTACAGTGAAATGATCTTCGTCCATGGCTTTGTTCACTGTGACCCGCACCCAGGCAATGTGTTGGTCCGAAAGTGCCCCCGGAACAAGAAGACCGAGATTGTCCTGCTTGATCACGGCCTTTATCAGGTGGGAAATCTTCAGGCTTCCAGGACATAAAGAAAATACCATTTGTTCTAATATTGCAGTCAATTTTTCATATTGCTGGCTGAGGCCTTGAGTATATAGGTAGAGCAGCAAACAAACAATCAAGATGCACAAAACAAAAACATGGGCACTACACACACTTTCAGACAGACGCACACTTTTATTAGAGCTACAGCAGGATAAAAGCTTTTTGATAAACAACTCATTTGATGTTGTTCTTAGCAGAGTGCAGTGTGTTTGGATTGGTTCACCACAGCCTTAATTATAAAGGCACATATGTGCACTCTCATGTACACACACACACACACACACACTTTTTTTTGTTGATTGTTAACACACTTGCTTTTACAAACACTCAGAGGTCTGACATGAGTTGCTTGCTTCTGTATTCATGAAGAGAATTTAGTGATAAATATGCAAGTCCCTCATCTTGACACACACAATACACACACACACACACACACACACAGACTTCTGTCCAACCATAATGGCACCCATTTATTCTTAATGACTCCAAATTTCAGCTGTCATTTTGGAGTAGAATATTAATCCACTCCTCAAACACACACATACGCATGCAGTCATTTCCAGTATCATTACTAGTAGGGTACTACATATTCTGTCTGTGTCTAAAGTGCTGGAAATGGCAGGGTGTTCTTGGCTGGGGGACTGAATGTGTCTAAAGTAAAAAATGTAAAAAGAGAAATGCAAATTTGTTTAATTTGTTATTGTTGAGGTAGATCTAAATGTCCATACATGCCTAGTAAAGAAATGATTACATAAACCTACAGAGTACACTTTATTAAGGCTGTTTAAAATATAATGGCTGTTGATGGTCCTTGGTGTCAAGATACCTAATGGCAGAAACATGCTGTATGCCAATAAATTATAACAAAGAAAATTTTAACTCATAATCAGGCATGAAAATTTCATGTCACGATTATTCTGGCCAAAATAATTGTGATTAACAATATTATCACCATAATCATGAAAATATGCTTTAAACTCTTCATATGGCTCCAGAACACAGTGAAATCACTTTACATTACATTTTAGTAAGAAACAAACATTTTTGCATCACAGTAAAAATCTTCTTTTAGTGAACATCCTTTTTAGTGAAAACCAATCAAACAATCTTTAGGTAATTTTAAATCATGAGGTCCCCCTTCAAAAGTAAGGGGAAATAAATACAATAGGCTACATCAAATGAGAAGATGGATTTTCTGTTAAAGTAAATAAATTCTAAATGATCTGAACTGTTCCTTATGTGCTGTGGTCAAATTAATGTTATGGTTAACTCTGAAAGGAAAAACTGTAGTAAACTAGAGTCAATTTGCTGGAGACCGCAGCTTCGCTCTAACCTGAGACAATGGAGCTACTTGCTGTTTAACTACATAGCTAACGTTACCTGGCTAACATCCATCCTGCAGTTGGCTAGACAGCCTTCTGTAAGTCACTTTTGAGGATATTAACAATTATGGCCGTTCACGATTATCCCGATGATGGAAAATCATTATGATCAACTTACTGTGTTTTTTATCATGATGGGCGATAAAATTCGCCCCATCCCTACTCATGACTATATAAAAACAGAAATATTTTTATTGAGAAATATAGGCAGGTTAGGTTAAAGGCTCACTTTAGAGTGTCCAACCACTAGAGGTGCTATGAGCAATGTTTTTATCAATGGGTTCTCATATTGCCGCTTTTGTGCATGACAATGCACATTCACATGCTCAAGCATGCGGATGGCATGATTTACATCCTGCTGTTGGTTTCACACTTTTCCACTAAAGGACTGTTAGCACGCTAACTAAGGCAGTGAAGACTTTCTCTGAATTAGCTACTGATGATCTTCACCAGGAGGGTGTGACATGTATAAAATCCTTGCTATCACTCCTTGACCTACCAGTAAGAGTTGCTAGTGCTCTCACAAGGATGAAAACCCATGTAGGCTTGCCATCAGAAAAACACCAGTTCTGTTAACGTGTGTTCATTCACTTAGCCATAAGTGTACTGTATTTGTAATTCAAATGCAATGTATTGTTTATACTTTACAGTACCATAGATTATTACTAAAGTAGATAAAGTTCTCAGAAAAGAGAATTCATCATTCATTCTCCCCTTCCCTCCAGATCCTGCAACCAGACTTCAGGTTGGACTACTGTCGGCTGTGGCAGGCTCTGATTAAAGGCGACATGTCCAAGGTGGAGCGTTATAGCCGCAGACTGGGAGCTGGAGATCTGTACCCACT
>BRZM01001601.1:0-19315 GCA_033238685.1 Lates japonicus | reverse complement strand
GCTACAAAGGCTGGTCCATTGTCTGAACTGATAGTGTCTGGTAATCCAAAACGTGGAAAAACTTCTTTACACAGGAATTTGGCTGTTGATTTACAATCTGGGCCTTTCGTTGGGATGGCTTCTATCCATCTACTGAATCTGTCAACTACCACCAAAACATACCTGAATCCTTTTATACGCTCTGTCATATCTATGAAATCCATCATGAGATGTCGAAATGGACCTTCTGGTGGTGGAATGTGTGCGATTGGTGCTGAAAATGCTTTTCTTACATTGTGATGTGCACACACATCACATTCTTGTAATGTTCTATCTACTGTTCTTGCCATAAATGGAGTCCACCAAACAGTTTGAAGTCTCCTTAGTATCTCCCCCCTTGCACGATGGTCAGGACCATGCGCATCACGAATTGCAACTTTTAACAATGCATGTGGGAGAACAAAATGTCCATGTGCACTACACCACAGACCATTTTGAGGTCCCTCTTGAGTGACTTTAATGGCTCCTCTCTTGAGCCATACGGACTGTTCATATGGACCTGCATGGTGTTGTGCTGCTATTAATGACGCTAAGTTTGTGAGAGGTTCACAGTCTTCAGCTACTAATAGAGGTCCTACACAAGTTGATGTTGCTACTTGTTTTGCGGCTTTGTCTGCTAAGTTATTGCCTTTAGCTATTAGAGAGTCTGTTTTCTGATGAGCCGCACATTTAATAATAGCTAATGCTGTTGGAAGGTGTATTGCTTCTAACAGGGCTGAGATGGCTTCTCCATGAGTCACTGGAGAGCCGTCTGCTCTTACAAAGCCTCTTTGTTTCCAGATGATACCATGCACATGGCAGACTGCATATGCATATTGTGAATCTGTGTAGACATTTAGAGTCTTACCTGCTGCCAGGCGACACGCCGCTGTTAGGGCCTTGATTTCTGCCAGCTGTGCTGAACAAGGCTGTGGAAGTTTAATAGCCTGTACTACAGTATAGGTGTTATCTGGCAGTAATTGTATGATTGCATAACCTGCATGGTTACCTGAAGCATCTCTAAAACAGGAACCATCTACAAAAAAGGTAAGTTGTGCTGTTATAGGTTGATTATGCAAATCTTCTCTGGGCTTTAAGAACACATCTGTGGCCTGAACACAGTCATGTGGTGATCCTTCTACAGGTGTCACCATGCGTGTGGCTGGATTGATAGTAGTACATCGTTGAACTGTTAATTCTGGGGCTGAGAGGATTACCTCATAGCCTGTTCGTCTGGCTTGAGTTAGCACAAATCTGGGGCTAGTAATGAGAGCGTGTAACTGATGAGATGTGTATAACGTGGTTGGATGCCCCATTGTTATTGTTGATGCTTTTTGGAAGGCAAAAGCCGCTGCTGCCAGTCCCTGATAACAGGGTGGGAAACCTGTTTCAATATTATCTAATTTGGTGCTGTAATATGCAAGTGGCTGCTTACCAGTGGGTGTGTCTTGCATCAGGACTGCGCACGCGTAACCTGCTTTTTCTGCAACATATAAGCGAAACATTTTAGTATAGTCTGGGTTACCCAGTGCTGGTGCGGTTTGCATATCTGTTTTCAGGGCTTGGAAAGCCCCCTCAGCCTCAGCTGTCCATTGTAGCTCAGCAGAGCCATTTGCTTGACCTGCTGCACGAATCAAACCACGCAGTGGGGCTGTCTTGAGTGCATAATCACAGATCCAAGGCCGACTAAACCCCGCCATCCCCAGGAATGACAACATTTGTCCCACAGTTTGTGGTTTGGGAGCCTTTGTTATGGCTTCAATTTGCGATGGAGCTATGGCACGTTTATTTCCACAAAGTTGTCTGCCTAAATATTCAACGTCAGATTGGCAGAACTGCAATTTATCTTTACTCACTTTGTGTCCCCCCTTAGCTAAAACCGTCAGGACTGAGACTGAATCTTTTTCACACTGTGTTTTAGTGGGACTGCATATTAACAGATCATCAACATACTGTATGACTGTACTTGTTACATCTAAGTGCTGCAGGTCATTAGCTAACACTCTGTTAAAAATTGATGGACTTTCTACATAGCCTTGAGGAAGGCGTGTGTATGTGTATTGCTGTCCCTGATATGTGAAAGCAAACAAATACTGAGAATTTGGGTGCAGAGGCACGCTGAAAAATGCTGAACATAAATCAACCACTGTGTACCAGCATGCATCAGGTGGAATATTTGAAAGTAGTGTGTGTGGATCTGGAACAATGGGTGTCTCGGCGTCTACAACAGCATTAATAGCACGTAGGTCATGTACTAAGCGATAATCTTTGGAGTTTGGCTTTTTTATTGGGTAAATTGGTGTGTTACAGGGGCTTTTGGTTGGTATTAATACTCCTGCTGCTACTAGGCCTTCAATGGTGGGTTTTATACCTGTAATTTGGTGGGGTTTGAGAGGATACTGTTTTTTGTAAGGCAACACAATGTTAGGTTTTAACTTAATACAGAGCGGCTGCGCTGATTTTACTAGCCCTACATCTGTTTTATGCTCTGACCATACTGCTATTGGTATCTGACATAACAGCAAACTGTGCTCTTCTGACAATGGTAGCTGTGTGGGAGGTCTTTGACTTAACAACACTTGCATTGCTGTTCCCTCATCGTAAGTCCACAATGATATTTTGAGATATTGTTTGTTTGAGGAGGTGTGGATACGTTTATCTACAGTGGGTTGCCATACAGGCACCATTAGTGCTTGCTCCATCATAGGGCCGAGTTCATGTGACTCATGTCCATCTTTGATCATAAGAGTAACATGAGGGGTTGAGTTGGGCACTTGGAACCACTGGCGTAGCTGAGACGGGAGAATAACTGCTGCTGCTGCTCCCTGTGGCCCCACATATATACCTTGGCATATTACAGAGAAGGTTTTGCCAGCAATCAACTGTCTCCAACATGCCTCATAGTCACTGTGTTTTTGGGTTTCATCATACATAAGAGTGCAATGCAGTGGTAATTGTGGCTCTTGGGCTGGCCTCAATTCTTGATGTATCTTCTCTCTCCATGAAGTCCATTGTCGAGCCAATTCTGACTTGGCTGGCCATTGTATCCAATATACCGCAGGTTGAACCTGGATGGCTGGATTTTTGGGCTCCTCAAATTCCCGCACCATCATTATTTTATGGATGGGCTCAGACAAAAAGTCCAATGCTAGGCCTCTGTGAGTGCATGTAATGGTGGCTTTTAGTGGACATAAGATGTCTCGTCCCAAAAGATTAATAGGTGTACTTTCCGAGTACAACAAAGGTGCCACTATCGATTTATCAGCTATCATCATACGCACCGGTTGTGTTAGGGGAATGACTTGTGATGTCCCAGAGAAGCCAATGGTCTTGATTGATAAGCCTGAGAGGGGAAGTGTGGAGCCTGCGCTCCCAATACAGGAGTAAGTGGCTCCTGTATCTACCATAAAGGTGTGTTCTTGATTTTGTATTGTGACAGGAACAGTTGGTTCATCCTGTGGCTGCGCTGATACAACCGGTGTCATGTACTTCCCCTGTGGCTCCTCTGGGCACCCCTATTGCCACTCCCTCGCTGGTCCCATCCAAGGGTTGGTGGGACAGTCACTACGACGGTGGCCTTTTTGGTTGCACCCCCAGCATAATAGTTCTTCATCTTGGTTTGCACTCAGTGGTGTGTTTGACTGTGTACGCCTTATCTGCTGTGGGGGGTAGCCTCTCCCCCTTCCTCGATACGCACCACCATAGCATAGCATAGCTTTCTTCACCATTACTTTAAATAGGCTCTGTGTAGTGTTATTAGCGTTCCATGCACTTCCTGTTTCCTCCCTCCATTTTGTTTGAAATGATCGCAGGAACTTGGCTGGGCATTCTTCATCTTTAAGTTTTTCTCCTTCCAACTTAGATGGATCCATTTTTTCTGGATATTGCTTCCTCAATTCTGTCCACACTTCATTACGGTGACCATTGAATCCCACACTATCAGCTCTATTTCCGGTCACCACTAGGGGTAGATTAGCCCCATGGAAAATCTCTTCAGTGGTGTGCGTGCCTGCTGTATACATAAGCAGTGCTTTGATGTCTCCTAGGGCCAAGGTTACACCAGCTGTGCTTTCTTCTAGGGCTGTTATCCATTTGTTTGCTCCTTCATTTAGATCTGGCAGTCTTCCAGCTAATCCAACCATGTCACAAAATGACCATGGTACATAATGAGCAGGATTTAAACCTTTGGTCACCAATGGACACATCATTGACGAGTCATAGTGTGAGTCCTCTTGAGGTTCAGTCTGTCCCAGCACTTTGCCACTTCTCAGTCTCATGTTATTATGATAGTTGTTGAGGCTTTGCGTCTGACTTCTGGGATGCTCTGTCAGTTCTGTGAGAGACTGTTGTATATTGTCCAGCCGTTGATAAAATTCTCCTATTTTATCTTCACCTTTTGTTGTCATGGTTCCTGTCAGCTCCATGCTTATTTGTTGTGAGCGTGTCATATCTGCCAATGCATGTTGTGCAGCATCTTTTACTTTTAATTGGGTCAGGTGGTATTGAAGCTCATCTTTTTCCTTTTGTAGTGCATGCAATGTGTCCAAGTCTTTCATTAATCCTGTTGTGAGTTTCTCCCAGTCACCTCCACTCGCTGCTCGGGTCCTCGGCAGGGTTAGTTGTTCCTTCTTCTCCTCCAGAGGGAGGTCATCTGTCTCCTTAGGTGTGCTGTGCCATAGGCTGCTGATTGAGTGTCTCTTACATCGCTCTCTGTCTCCCCCTGGTTCACTCCTCAGCGTTTGCCACCTATCCTGTAACAGCTGATACTGTTTTCTGCTTGATGATGTTGGTGTATTCTCCATTTGTCGATACATCTCTTTGTCTTCTTCTAAGGAAGTTCCCCTTCGTATAATTTTACGATAGTCCTTTTTATCTCTATTATCCTCTTCAGATGACTCGCTCGAACATACACTCTCTGTCTGTTGTGTTCCCCGTTCAGTGTGTGTGCTCATTGCATCATTCTGCTTTGTGCATGTATTGCTCACTTCATCATTGTATGTCATCTCTTTTTCTTTGGTTGGAGTATTCCAGTTTATTGTGAATCTTCCCATCAGTTCACCTTCCACACTTTCTGCTTCCCTTACTGGATACAGTCCAGCTGGCTCAGGCGTCGCATGTGGTGAGTAGGGTGGGGGCCGTGTTGTCTGTACTGGAGCGGTCGGCGTGACCTGTTGCTTCTCTTTCTCCTTATCACAACTATTTGTGAGGGTTGGCATTTGTTTCACTTCCAGTAAGTGTTTTCTTGCTGTATCTCTGAACCACCTGAGCACTTCTCTTTCTCTGGCCCGTTTTCCTTCTCTCAGGTCACTTGTGTCTTTTGCTTTATAATGTTTAATGTTGGCCTCCACTTCACTGCAGCATGCAGCTTTAAAGGTTCCTTCTAGTGGCCACTGTAGGTTGCCTGATGTACGTCTGTGCCACTTTTTCATGCAGAGTCTGATTTGTTTGGCATGGTCTGGCTGTTGTCTTATCACTATCTCCACTGGGGTAAGCAATCCTTCTTTTTTGCTCATTTTTATCTCCATGAATCCTTGTTTTGCACTCTCCTCTTGTCTGGAAATTTCTGGTTCTCCCTCTTCTCTGGTTCGTATTAACACTAATATTTTACCTGCAGTCACTGCTTGTTTTACTCTTGGTATTCTAGTGGGGTTGTATCTTAAATCTTCAGTCCCGTCCTCGGCTGGGGTCTTAGTAATATATCCAAATTTTCCTGTGTGCCACTCCACTCTTCTGGGGATAATGGTGATACTCAGCCGCGGATCTACTGCCCCTCTGTTTCTCCCTGCTATAGTTAAACCTTCAGGGATCCCTAAAAAGGGACGTAAAGGGAGTGTAGCTACTCCTGTTGGGTGATTACAAAGACTTTCTAATATTAGAGCTAAGGTTCTGGGAACCCACAATTTACGTATCACGCTCTCCCATGGTACTAAAGGAAATTCTTCTTTTGTTTGAGCTAAGTTTACAATTTTAGTGATTTGCCACAACTTCTGACTGATCTCTTGTTCTGTTTGCCAATGTTCTATGCCTTCATCATCATAATACGTTCGTTCCAGCCAAAAATGTGTTCTGATGCCTCGAGTTTCTCTATCCCCTCGATCATCAATGTGATCAGGGTTTAAGACTTCGTCCTCATCACTATTCTCTTCTTCCATTAACTCTTTAAACACTCTTATCTACTTAAGTTATTTATCAATTATTTTATTGCAATTTTATTTATATCTTTATTTATTTGCTTATTCTATCTATTTTGTTATTAATTGATTTATTTAATTTATCTTATGTTTATTTACTAATTATTTTATCAATGTTATCTCACTATTTATTTATTTATTTATTATTTTATCTATTTATTAAGTTACCTAATTTATTTTGTCTCTACTCATCACTTATCAGTTAGATCCTCTATTACTCTCCAAATTATTCCACTAAGAAACAAAAGGAATCCTAGTAGAGTTAAAATTCCTAGAACTACGTGCCCAATTGTTGTTTGTTTCGTTATTTGTTGTAAATTTTCTATTTTGACACTTTTAGTTACTTATCTGCCCTTCTTACTGGGCTAACAAGTCTCTCTGTTAAATAAACTCTTTCTCTCCGCAGTGTGTGATTCCTCTCCTCCTGTGTGAGTGTGTGTCTCTCTGCTCCTGTGTGTGTGTATGTCTCTGGTACTTTCCTTCTCCTCTTGTGTGTGTGTGTGTATGTGTGCAGGTGTGCGTGTGGGCTTCAAGGGTCCACTGTTCTCTACTCTCCCCCTCCTTTCTCCTGTCTCCTACTCTTTCTCTCTCCTATAGTTGCTCTTCTTTTCTTCTTCTTCTTCTTTTTGTTCTTTATGAGGTCAGGTTTTCTTACACATGCAGTTTCTCTACTATCGCCTCCCTAGCGATATTGTGCACTTTTCTCGCTTTCCCTAAGCGATTCTGCCACTCTTCTGGTGGCTGCTGCCTTCCCCTAGGCAGGGCGCGCTATAGTTGGTCATTTGCCCGTGCAGACCTTTTTCTTTACATTAAAAGAAAAAGCGGTATCCACAAATGCCAATCATATTAGTACTTATCTGGTCATCTACCCGTGCAGGCCTCTTTTTCCTTCAAAAAAGAGCGGTATCCGTAGAAGCCAGTCTCTTTAACACTAGACATACATAAAAGACAATTGTGCCTTGTTTGACTTGATATAGTAGTATTACACAGTGTCCCTGTCCCATACGCTCTCTCTCATCAGGTTAAGTCTTCAAATTCACTTCCTCAACATTGAAAGACTTTATTTGGGATTTTTGCTCTGTTGTTATTAGCTCACCTTTAAATACACTTCCTCAACATTAAAGGTTTTGTAATTCCTACTGCAAAATCAGAGGTAATGCTCTGGTGTTTCTAGCCTTCTCTGTTCAGAGTAATGCTCTGGTGTTTTCCTAGCCTTCTCTGTTCTGTAAGCCAAACTAGTCCTCAGCAAAAATCAGCGTTGCCACAAGCCAACATGCAATACGCATTCAAGATCAGTTGATCACACTCATTCACACACTGTCTGCACCATGGATTTCTGCTGAGACATTGGCACTGACACAGACAGACAGTTGCGCAACACACTTCTGAAAAATAGGAAACACCCACGTTAACTAAACAGACACCGGTACTCAGACACCATTAGAATTTGGCAGAGAAAAAAGCTCTCTGCCTCTAAATTTGGTGAGCCCGTGGGTCTGAGGAGCAGGTGCGACCGCCTCCGTGTTGGAGTCCTCTAGTCTCAGTGCTCTTGGCTGGCTCGCCAATCAAATGTCGTGGACCTGGTTCAAAGTCCCAAATCCACTGAGCTCGATCAAAATTCTTCCAGCCTAATTCTGGTGTCCAAAAGAATTATCAGGAGGCGGCAGTGTCCAAGGCAGCAGAGAGTTTATCCGTCGACAAAACCGAGAACAATGATTCAAAGTGCACAGTTACACCCTGAAGAGCTCTAAAAATGTACTGGTTCTGTCCCTCTTTATGTACAGTTTCAACTGTGATTTTCCGCCTCTCAAATTCCATTTCTTGGTTTACACCATTAAAAATAATAATAATTTTGCCCTAATATTCATCCTTAATCTTAGAGTGCAAAATACACCATTACCCCATATCTTCTACTGGAAGAACATGGGCTTTTCCTTTGTCAATTCTCTTTTGCTGAGTCAAATCTTGTTGCTGAGTCAGGTTAGGTGGCCCTGTTCTCATCAGCCTGTTCACTCTCTGTTATACACCATTATGTCTTGACCTGTCCTGATTATATTTTTCAAAACAAAAGTTATCTTTTTTACACCATTGTTCCTGCTCTCCCTTGTATCATTTTAAAAGTATGTAGCTTTTACGCTGTAACATGAATTGAATTACACAATGTATGTGTTCATTATATGCAGTGAATACTAGCATCTACACTCAAACAGTGATTGTAACACATATTTGCATCGAGTCACCTTGAATCATACAGTAAAAGATAATACCATTTCAGTGTAAATATACCTGTAAGATTATCAGCTTGTTGCAATATTCTCTCCTTTTTGAGGCATTTACTTTTTGCACATCACATGACTGTTGGCTTCTTACACTACACAACACTTTACTATATCTCCACATACTGTCTTACTTCTAACCACTCAAAACCTGTTGGGAGAGTCTGGTGCAATCAAATAGATTTACTGTAAAATGCAGCATTATACAGCAAACTGAGGCCAGTTCATTAACATATACATTGTATTCCAGTCACAAATGCTTCATCTTATATACCTCCTTTGACCACCTCATTCAGTTCAGTTTTATTTATGTAGCGTCGAATCACAACAGAAGTCATCTCAAGGCACTTTTCATATAGAGCAGGTCTATACTGTACTCTTTAGATTATTACAATTAAAGAGAGAGACCCAACAGATCATGACCATGAGCAGCACTAGGCAACAGTGACAAGGAAACAATTCCTTTTAAGAGGCAGAAACCTCGAGCAGTACCAGACTGAGGGTGGGCGGCCATCTGCCTCGACCGGTTAGGTTGAGAAAGAGAGAGAGAGAGACAGGGAACAGTAGAACAGCAGCAAAGGGCCAGTAAAGTGTTAAATAAGGACGACACAGTGCAGGACTGGCAGTAAAAGACCTGGAATGGAAAGCTGAGTGGACAAAAATGGAATGGAAAAAAAACACTCACACACATTAGCAGGAAACAGTCTAAAGTTGAAATTATCTGACTGGTGGACTTTTTTTTTTCTCCTAATTTCATTAACAATGATGTAAACAGTAAGATCACTTCATCTATGGACTAATGGATTAGGCCTAGCCACTGTGACGGTCTCTCTATGGCAGTGTGGCAGAGCGAGGGATGTGGAGGGAAAGAAGAGAACATTTTGTTCAAAAAGAGATGATGTGTATTTTGAGCTCTAGTCTAGTGTTGTCTATATGGTCATGTGTGTACAGTGTATGATGTGTTTATATATGTGGCATGTGCACACATATGTGTGTGTGGGGGGGCTGGATATTATCCCAGCTGTCATTGGGTGAGAGGTGGGGTACACCCTGTGTACAGATTGCCAGTCCATCGCAGGGCCGACATATACACACATTTCACTGTGTTCTTTATTAGCAGTGTTTTTTTTTTCTTGTCACTATTATTATTCCCAATATTTATTTATTGCATGCCTTCGACCTTTTAAGTCTGTTGATGCTGCTGGAACTGTGTAATTTCCCGTGCGGCTTAATAAAGTAAGTATCTATCTATCTATCAAGCAACCATTCACAGTCACATTCACACCTGCGGGAAATTTAGAGTCACCAGTTAACCTGCATGTCTTTGGACTGTGGGAGGAAGCCGGAGTACTGGGACTGCTCGAACCCAGGACCTGTGAGGCAACAGTGCTAACCACTGCAGCACCGTGCCGCCCATTGTGACTTTGATAAACAGAAAAAATTTGGAGAAAGAAATCTTCTTATTTTTTTCTTCTCTTTTCATTACCTGAGCTTGTTTTTACTCTTTATATTTGTCTCCCTCCCTGCCCCTTACCTCTGTGACTCCACAGATGCTCACAGATCTTACCTTCTACCTTCTATCACAAGGCAGGGAACACAAATAAAATTATTGTAAGGTGTTCATGGACTTGTCAGTTACTTCAACGAGTAACTAAAACAGAATGTCATTGAATGTTAATCCTGTGAATAGTGAAGAAATGAAGACTACAGGAAGCACATTTGAAAAGACAGGAACATGAGAAACTGAAGAAAACAGCCAGCAGCCTGGTATACTATAGATCATGTAACTCAGCTCTGAGAGCAGTGGCTATAATAATTAAATCATAAAAAGTTCTTTTATTAAAGAGGGTAGATCCATTTTGGCAGTTGGTGAAATAGAGATGAGATCCTTCTTTCCTTCCTTCTCTCTTTAGTGTTTATTATCTGACAGCACCAGAGTTTATGTCAGAGCTGATAAGAGTTGACAACAAAAAGTAAGGGGGTCGTAATATTAGGGGATTTAAATCTGATATGACAGATGACAAAATGCATACATATACAAATGAATTTTATAAAAAATGTAGACGTCAAATAACTCCCTTACTATTAAAAGCATAGGTCAGTGTGGCTTTATAACATTAGGTGAACAATAAATGACTATCCTCAACAGCAAAATGAAGATGGAAGATGAGTAGCACTGAAGATGAAATTAAAATAAAGAAAAAAGCGTCTTGAATTAGAGAGAATATGTACACCATAGGTTGACAGACAACAGAAAAGCTATGATGGTGGACCACACTCTCAAAATTATGACCTTTAAACTTAAAAGACAAATGAAGACACAGAAGCAAAATCTCATGTCAGGCATCATTTTATTCTGAAAAACCTTTCAGCAGCAGTCTGAGTGACACAGATACACAGACAGGTGTGATAATACATGTTAGTGTAACACACCTGTCAAAACTTGAAACTAAATCCTCTCTAAAATAGAACCTTTCAGACCATGGTATTTACCTCATAGTCCCACAATGCAGTCCGTTCTTTGGCAAAAATATAGTTTCTCCCCTCTCTGGAGCTCAGCCAACTTCTTAATCACCTCTTGACAAGGCCAGTGGCTCAGTTTGTCCTGGCAGCCAGCTCTAGGAAAAGTCCTGGCTGTTCCAGGCTTCTTTGTGTACTTCTTTGTGGTCTGCAGACTTTTTTGACCTCATGGCTTGGTTTTTGCTCTGATATGCATTGTCAGCTGATGATTTTATTATTACTAACCAACCAGTAGTTGATGTGGAACATCAGCTACCAGCAGCTATAGAAGTTCCAAAGTAGTCTTCAATGGACATTTATATTATAACACATACATTCACTCATGTTCAGGAGGGGTACTAAAAAGATATTTTAAAAGTCCACTGTCCACTACATCCATTGTCATTTGAAAGTAGTTGTGAAATGATTTCTATATTCTGACCCATTGTAACGTCCACTGATGATATTGTATAGACATTGTGAACAAAGCCGTTGTATGTATGGGGTTCCATTTAGGCAAAAACAGAAAGCCCAGACTGAATAAGGTTTGAGAAACTTGAGTATGTCCTGCTAGTTTATATGTCACTACATTTCATGTTTATCATTAACCCCTTAACGCCGATTGTCGCATCATACCGTTTGCATTCAGACTGCAGCCGAGATAGCGTATGCATTCCCCCAATGCCGGTTTGTGCATTCTAAATACGTGCCTAGGAACCTTTTGCAAGCACTGGTTTACCGTAGGACCATTTGGAGTGTGACCTACATCCAGTAGTTATAGTTACGTAGTAATAGTGTAAATCATAATGTAAATAATAGTCTAAATAATTGTAAACAATTTTGTGGCTTCAATAAAAAAATTACCATTGGTTACCATTAATGCCTATTGTCGCTAATTTGCATCATACCTGAATGTTTATCTATTTTATGTGCTATAGACAAATTAACAATCTCTACTTAATTTAGCATCAGCTTGAAAGCAAAACACAAATAATTATTTTTTTTTATACAATTGTAAATAATTCAGGCATCAAGGGGTTAATAGTATTAAATTAAAATAAGATGATATACAAGTAGATGTTACACAGGTATCTTCATCAAAGCAGTCTGATGGTGTTAAAGACAGTTTGCTTTAAATGAACTCTGTGGAATAATTGTCAACTACCGACACCATTGAGCAATGTTTTTACATCTGGTTCCATGAGATTACTTTTAAAAACATTTTAAATATCAAAGTCTCATATGACTCTCCTTTCAACTGTCAAGTAATAAAAGTGACACAAGTCCTCACTTGCATTTTATTTTTCACAGATTCCCATAAGAGACAACTTAAGCGGTGAAAATTAGTATTTAACTATTAATGTAACAATAAATGAATACATTGATGCAGATGCACTGTAAGGTCAGCAAGAATTTTTTTTGATACATAACTTGCCATCATCATCTGTAAAAGGCCTTCTTCACAAACTCCACAATTTACATTTAAGTTTTACAATGAAACAAACAGCTATAAAAAGGAGATAAGATCGTTTGGAGTGTAAAGTCAGTAAACATGGGATATCATATAATTTAAAACTATAATACCCAAAAATTCATCAAAACCTTTCAAGCATCACCACTATAACCAAGAGTAAAAACACTAGTTGTATCAGAAATAGAAGATAAAAATGTATCCCAAAAATCAAAGGAATAAGAAAAGACAGTGGTAATATTAACATTAACCTTTAATCCTAAAAGTACATTGTAACCCTGCTGCTAAATGCTAGCTTTGTTGCTTTTTCGTGAGAGGCTCATTGTCCAAACCATTGAAAGCCAGAGGACACTGAGTCCATCACATATTAAGTGATAATATGTGTGGAACAGTGAAGTAGACTGAGAAGACTCGGTTTCAGTGCTTTTATGTTTTTCAGGCAGACTACAATGTGAAGTGAACAACATAGGAGACTTTAATTAGACTTTAACAACATCCTGTCCAACCTGCCAGAACAGAGTAATTTTAAATGTACCATAACTGTAAGAAGCAATGATTAAGGGGCCAAGGGACTCTGTAGTTTTCCTGGAAGAGGTTTACAAAAGTACTCTTGCTCTTAAGTAAATATGGAAGGCAGAAGAGGACATGGGTAACTGACATATTGGACGTTGACCATCTAATCATAACAAGTTGTCAATTCTGCAACACATACTTGTGAACATGAATATTTCTTTTTATTATCTGAAACCAAAACTCACTGTTAAGGTAAAATTAAGTAGATCTATTGAATTAAAAGGAAAACAAAGCGAGAAATAATACAAGGCATATACAGAAACTGTTTTAAAAAAGTAATGAATGGAAAGAGGTAGAGAAGTTGTTAGTGTGTAGCTGTAGAAACAGTCTTTACAAATCTTTTGCAGTTAGAAAAACAAATGGTCGCTCTGGCATTAAACAGTTTGGGAAATGAGGCACCAAAGCCTGAGACAGAAACAGAAGCCACTGTAGTCTGAGGTTGTTAAAACATTAAGCAAAAATATTAAGCTAACAGTCTCTCTAAAAAGAGATGATAAAGTCAGTTCTGCTAGTTTTAGAAATTTATGTTTAGACACACTGGCTTCATGTGTGACAGTGAATGAACCATTAGCTCCGTCACTCTATTTGTTTACCATGACTTCACTGCACATGATAACGTATCTTGACAAAGCCCAGAATAGCTATCTGACCAACTGTAGTACATTCTTAATAATACACATACTGAGAAAACAATTAAACAATATATGTTACAAGGTTTCCCTTAGGAATTGCATTGATTTAAAAATTGCATTCAAGCTGTTTTAGCAAATGGATACTTCAGGCACACACAGTCCTTAAATGCCATAGCTTTTAAACAGTAATGAGACATTGTGGGAGTATCAGACAGTGTGGGGAGAAACATTTGTCTGACCTTGGCAAAAAGTACCACTGGTCCAGAGGTGGACTGCATTATTTTACATTTAATTTAATTTAATTTTAATCCTGATCACTGCCTTTGACCTTTAAAATAGTATTCTTACTGCTGTTTCTTTATCCCAATGAGTGTGCTTACTTCAGGAGGCAGCAGGCTTTTATCCCTTTTATTTACCCTTTTACAAAACCTGGCAAACCCATGTTGCAAATCACATTTCACTTCTTCCTATGAGTCAGTTATATTATGATTTATATCATTTATGTCTGTAATAACAATTGCATTGACATTCACGTTGCCACCTCTTACCACATGGATTTAGATTTTTGTAACATTAGTCCTGCAAATGTTTCATGTGGAAAGAAATGCATTCAACATATGTCAGACCTCAAGGGTAGACTATGTGTTTTGGTGAGAGACAGTTGTAGACTGTAGGCGCTGCTGGTTTATGGGAAAACTCCACAGGACACCTTTAGCTGTCACTATGGAAATTAGCAACCACTGTGAAAAGCTGGTTTAGTGTTACCAGTGTCACTATTGATTCAGGCTTGTCCAGAGATCAGGTGAAAAGTAACTATGAACATCAATAGCGAATCTCAGATTAGGACATTTATTGTCTGGCTTGTAAACTTCTAATCCAATCTGATACACTACAGTAAAGACAGAGGGCCGTTTTGGTTTATTTTTATCTGCCCTCTTATTCCTCCCTTTTCCCTTAAGCTTCTCTGAATTTTAGCAGTGAATAATAATAATAATACTACAATTGTAAACTCAGTGGGATGAGTTGCACAAATCATATCACTTAGGTTATGATTGGTAACATTTTCTGGGGGCGTCGCTGAGTAGCACATCACTTCATTTTTCTTTGTCTATAAGCAGCCTGTCACTATGATAATGCTAGCATTTTAAGATAAACTATGTTTCTGTTTTGTCTTATAATGGTGACATAAACAAAGAGCATCTGGCCTCTTGAATTGGGCTGGAGTCTCCCTTTACTTTTATTTATTAAATTAATTATTGACAGATCTACAAATGCTTTTCTGTCCTAAGTCAGTCACATAAAATTTTGTGCCTTTGACATTAAGGTTGTACATCATGGTTTCTTCATTATTTCTACACTCAGCGTAGATTTATTGAGGGGAATATTCACATCCATATGCTGAGATGCTTTCAGCTGTATTCAGAGGAGCTTCTTAGGCTGAGGCTGAGCTGTTCCTTTGGAGGACGAGGAGGTTTTGGTGTCAGGAGTAAGGACAGTCATGATGTCTTGAAGAGCTTTACTTATTTGAGCTCCAAACCTGTGGGAGTCCTGAAATGAAGAAAGTCAGAGAGGAGAAATAAGAGTGGGAAAAGGAGGAATAGAGAAAAATAATGTGGGTAGAGAATCAAAACCACGGTGGGACGAGGAGTGAGAGAAGGGGATAAAGTTGGCAATAAGCTGGCTTATTGCTGCTGACTTTAGCTGTGTTAGCTTCAATCATGAACACGGGATTCCACAGTAAAACTAAGAATATGATAAGGGAACTGAAAATAGACAACGAAGCAGTTTGTGCTGTGCTGTCATGTGCTTTGTGGTTTACAGATGAATGGAAGGTCACGCAAACCTGCTTTGTACTTGGAAAGCCAGACAGTGCTGTCGCGAAAACCCTGAACTAAAAAAACTAAAACAATATCAGTTATTGTGTAATGATTCACTGAACATTTTGAGGGAATAATAAAGCTACATGCATCATCCTGCATGCCCTTCCAAAGAGAGTGATACAGTGGCATTTTTCTGTCTTACATTGTTCATGTTTACACTGATAGACAGGGTTGATACAGTGTCATTATCATTTCCAAGTTTTTTAGTTGCAGTGCTTGGAAGTTACACTTACAGCAGTGATCATTAACTGGCAGCCCATGGGCCACATCCTGCCCACCAAAGCTTCCCATCCCGTCCACACATTAGAAATTAATTCAGTAAATGCGAGGAGGAAAAAATGCATTCTGGTATTTAGCATATCTAACATTTGTTTTCTTTTCAATTTTGTTTTTACTATTTCAAAAGGGGAAAATCCAATTTCACTGGAGAGCTGCACGCAACACTCAATTCGCTCAGCCCATCGTTACTCAGCTCTCTCTCTCTTGTCCTGAGGACGTGCAGTCTACAGTCTGGACCAGAGGTAGCAGAACATCATACCCATAAGCTGAACACAAACACTCCAACCAGTTTGTTTCAATCAATCAAAAATTTATTTCAAATATTTCCAGGCTTCAACCAGTGGTGCTGTGGCAGATGAAGCAGTGGAATAATAGTGTCAAAACTGGGAATGTGCTTCTGGAATTAAAGATTTTAACCATCACTCCTCAGTGAACTGCCTCCTTGGCGGGGGTCTGAGAACATGACCAGTGAGGTCTAATGTCCGTTTTTTTGGGGGGGGTGTCGGCTCGCACTGACATACACAAATAAATAATAGAAAATTTACATTTGTTTTGTATGTGTAAATATTAAACAGTAATAGTCTAATTAGGCCAAAATAAATGTCTTTTTTTTTTATTTGAAAGTGCGACCCCTACAATGTCTGCTTGGTAAAATTCTAGCCCTTGGACAAATGCAGTTGATGACCCCTGACTTAGAGGGTCTGGTTGATCTACTGTACAGCTAAAGCTTATTTGGGCTTGCAGATACAAGTAAGAGCCAGGATATGCATCCTTTTCAGTGGAAACCTACATACTTACTTACACATGAAAGACCTTTCTATGATTATGTAGTAAACTACATAATCATAGAAAGTTTACATTTGGTGGTCTGTGAAACTGTTTGGAAGTTACAGATTAAATTAGAGGATTTATATTGCCTCTCACTTTATCCAAAGCTTCACTGCATGTTTGCACAGAACATGTAAATGGAGTGGTCAGAGGAAACATACCAGGGAAGTTGTGGATTGAGTAAGAAGCAAAAAACTGACTGAATGGTCTTTTTGTTTCTGCGTCTGAATAAACAAGAGACGAAGACACTTCTTTATTACCACTGCCAAGTCAGTCTTAATACATTACAGCTGGAGTGAATAGAGCTAAAAAAAACTGTGGTGAAGCCCCTTCAGTTTTCTAAAATCCCAGTGATACTGGAGTTGAACATCCATATTGCTTATCCATTAAGGGTCACAGGGGGGCGAGAGGCAGGGTACACCCTGTACGGATCGCCACTCCATCGCAGGGCTGACATATATAGACAAACAGCCATTCACAAGGCAAAACTGCCTTCAGGCAATTTTAGAGTCACCAATTAATCTGCATGTCTTTGGACTGTGGGAGGAAGCCGGAGAACCCGGAGAACCCACACAGGAAAGCCCTGGAACCTTCTTGCTGTGAGGCGACAGTGCTAACCACTGCACCACCGTGCCGTCCGGAGTATAAAAAATTTTAATCACAGTTTTCTACAGAGGACTCCTCCCTGTATAATTCAAATGCTATTGTCTATTCAAAACTGCCATTGATGTCACACATCTGCTGGTGAAATTATAATTCCTCTTTAATATCTCAATGTGATGACATTCCAGATGTGTTTTAATTTAATGATCAATACCTTTTCTAGACACTGAAAGTGACAGAGGTTTTACTTACAGTCTCACTGCAGGAGTATTTGGATGACACATGGAAGTTGATCATATCCTCACCCACAATGATGTACGAAACTCCATAACCATCATCAGCAACCTAACGTGACCACAGAGATCGTGAGATTAGTATTAAAGCTTCCAAGTCAAACAATATCAAGGCTGTACTAATCAGTTGAAAAACCTGACCCCAGTATATTCTTGCCATCTATATTTGCTGTTACAGCTAGAGGAAAGTGCATGTTACTCACAGGTCCAAACCCTCCGCCCAGGGATATGTAGTCAGGATGGTTCTTCAGGTCAAACAGCTCTATCTGCTGAACTGGAGTCTGACTGGTAGAGAGACGCCAAGGCTCTGACAAAACCTGGAATGTGAGCAGGAGAGAGAAAGAGAAAGGGGTGAAGCCCTGCTGGCAACTTTTACAACACAGCCAGTATAAATAATAAATAATCACACTGCGAACATCTCTCTTTTGGGTTTTTTTTTTTAACTGTTAATGGATTTTAAACTCCACTGCTGGCAGATTTATGTCTACTGATGTTCTTTGGAACTGATAAATGACATGTTTTTGGAATAATTTAATTTCATTCAATGTTATTTTTTTGCAGTTGAAGTTGTAGTCAAAAATGGTAAATCAGTCCACCACTTTGGTGCAGACTGAAATATCTCAACAACTATTAAATGGATTGCTATGACGTACATCTATGCGTTACATTAACGCACATCCGGACAATCACTGCCACCTTCTAACATTTTTGCACTCTACACTTTACACTTTATACTTTACACTTTACTTTTTAATTATGTATATTTATGTTCCTTGTAAATATAGTTCTTGCTTCTTGCTCTTCACTCTTTTCTTTTACTATAACTGTCCTTTAGCACCAATATACCAAGACAAATTCCTTGTATGTGCAAACTTACTTGGCAATAAAGTCTATTCTGATTCTGATTCTGATTCTGATATACAGATGCTGGAGGAGGGCTAGCCTCCCTGCCAGCAAAGCCAATGTTGGCAAAAGGCGCCCGTAAAAACACACAGATAATTTGGTCTGACTTTCGGACGTTTGAAGTTGTCGTCTGTCCATTTATGATTTACACAGACTTACAACGCTTCTCATTGCTTTTCTTACACTTAACAGTGAGTTGTCGACCCGTCTCCTCTACGAATGCGGAGACGCACATAAAACAAGAAGTGGAGAGAGAAATGCGAACGTAAATGATCTTTTAATTTTGGCATTTTTTTTCTTTGCTTTTCTTGGGGAGGGCAGGGGGTCTTGTTGGCGGGGTGGGCCGCCCTGCCAAGACAATGGTAGGGGAAACACTGTAACATTCCCATCAGCTTCAGTAGATGTAGTTTGTGTTTTGGGCTAATTAGCAAATACAGTACAGCCTCTTGTTGTCTTCTTTCCCCTCAGAGTGAAAAGCATTGAGCCTAAAACCTGTTCATATTGAGACCATGAATCAATGTTGCTGAAAACCAAAGCAGAAAAAGCAGGTGTTGTTTCTGTTAAGCCTCACTTAACTGGTGTTATATACACAAATTCTGTGTATAGTACAGAAAATCAGAGAAGACTAAACAATTCAACACAAACAAACAAAACCAAAAGCTTACCTCTTTAAGAAATGGTGACTCCACCCCCAGGTATTTGGACACCACATACAGGCAGAAGAGGTGTCTGTCAATTCCAGCTCCAGTCATAGCCATTCGATAAAGGTTCTGGTGCCTCTCGGAAGCCAATTTGAAGAGACACCTGCATTGTTCCTCTGCCTGTCAAACCAAATCACACATCACACTTTCATGGAATCCCTGAAATAA
>BRZM01001600.1:26471-49339 GCA_033238685.1 Lates japonicus | reverse complement strand
TACTTGATGTCCATGGATACTGTTTTTATAGATATTGGACGTATTTAACTAAAACACAAAAGGCAGGGGAAAAAAAGTTTTTAGTGTAAAATTCTAAATTGTTAAGGCCACTACTGATATGAAATTGGTTAATTTGCAAAGAACTATAGAAACAAGGAAAAATGTATTGAAGATGTTTTAGGTCAAAAGCTACGGGTGAAAAATGTAATCTGCACATTGTAGTGTCACATCATTTGGCTTTTTTTCTGTCGCAGTAGTGAGGAACTTGTGACCAATTCTTCAAAAGTGACTGCTCTAATTAAAATGCATGTGGAATTGAGTGGACAGTTTAATAAAACAGTTGCTTGTGCAAAGGTGGCTTGACGGTTACATTATGGAGCACTGTTCTGTTTATTTAGTCATTGCCATTGGCCACTGTAAACTTGCTGTTGCAGAAGCCACTGTAGAGCCCCAGTCCTGCAAAGTGCCTCCATATCTTGCAGTGTCTTGCACTGTCAGCTCTTCACCCGTAACTTTTGTTTGAGTGCCCAAAACACAGTGGCAGTCTCTCAGTCTGTGGTAGGAAGGATTTTTAAACAGTTTACAGGTGTGGCCATGACTATGGTCAATTGGGCTACTGTACCAGAAATAGAAAATAGATTGCTTGCAGCACTTGACCTGGTTTTCTCCAGGGGGGCTGTGTTACTGATCAATTAGTTTGCATGTCTCTACTGTCACCTTCATTTGTACTCTAGGTCATATTAGGTTTATATTATTAAACTTTATTGACTATTGGAGTCTGCAGGGTGTTTTATTTTGAAAAATGACCGTAATCTCTGCCCATCACATCCTTCTGTGCCTCCCGATATACCTGTGTTTGGAATGGCTGTGATGCCCGACAGATTAAACCAGCTAGGTGACTGGCCAAAATGAGTAAAAAACAAATGTCTGTGGAGAGCTCCTCTGAAAAGGGAAAAGGGCCCAATGATGAGACAGAAGAGAAACTTAAGACTGTCAAGAAAAACAAAGCTGCACTTCGTGGGAAATACCAGGAGTCCTACTTAAAATACGGCTTTATCGCGATAGGTGATTAACGTGCTCCAGTCTGCCTCTACATAATATGTGGCAATAGGCTATCAAATGAAGAGCCTTCAAAACTGTTTCGACACACAGAGACAAAGCACCCTGCAGCAAAGACAGAAACAAGTATTCAGGGCCACCACAGCAACAAGTGTAGCTGCACTGAGAACACTCATGGCCAACCATACTGCTAAGAAGCCTTTCATTGTTGGTGAAGAGCTGATGCTCCCTGCTGCTGCGTTATAATGAGTTGAATATAAACGTGTATTCCCTTTACCTATAAAAAAAAAAAAAAAAAAAAAAAAACTATACATAAACTACAATGGAGATAAAAGCAGTATGCTGAGGGTGGCTGCAGCTCAGGAGGTGGAGCATCCACCAACCAGAAGGTTAGTGGTTTGATGCCCCGCTCCTTGAGTCCACATGTGGAAGTATCCGTGAGCAAAATACCAAATTGTCCCAGATGGCTGTACCATCAGGTGTATGTATGTGAATGTGTGGTTGAATGTGTGTGAGATTGGATGAATGTGACATGTAGCGTAAAGTTCTTTGAGTGGTCGTTAAGATTAGAAAAACGGTGTGCAGTCCAAACTGCTAGAGGGCTATAATTTTGCTAATTTTAGTGGGTGATTTGACATGACCTGATTTGACACATGCCCTGTATGGCATTCAATACAAATGCACTATTTTTCACTTAGTGCACTGTGTGGGAGCTCAGAGATATATTAAAACTCAGCTTAAAGAATAGTACCTACTGTAGATAAACACATGCTTATATATCAGCTATAAAAATACTAATAAATAACACATGTTATTTATACAGTGCTTTTTCAGGATACTCTAAGATGCTTTATGCATGCAGAAAGTAAAATGAAAGAATCTAGTAATCTAAATAATTTCGTGATTTTTTTTTCTTTTCCTGGAGAGAGAATTCAACTAATAATTTTTGATGTTCTTGTTGAAGAATAGGTTCACAGTTTTTCATGTCTATCTTAAAACAATAATTAGGTGCCCATATCACCACTTAAACAGGTTTGACATTTTGAGAAAGGGATCTTTTAATTGCCAGTATGAGGGAAAGATTAGGCTGTTTCTGTGATTGCATGGGCACCTGACAATTGATTTAAGACAGACCTGTATAATTGTGAATCTGTCCTTGATTGTTATAGACCCTCATTTGAGTCCATACACAATGACAATCAGACAAATATATACAGTTTTCTCTTCTTGTATAGTTTGGTTTGTCAAGCAAAATAATGCTTGCTACCAATACTGTAGATGGATAGGTGGATAATGGGTTGAAGTGATAAATGAAAGTGTGATGGCATGCCTGAAATGACTGATAGATCATGCTGACAGTATGTTGAAGAAAAGCCACGTGTCAATAACTGATTGATGGTACATTATATGAGTTCTTCTTTGTGACCCAAAAACTGAAGGTTGGAAAAGTACAGAGTGAAAAGTAAATGCCAACTAAGCACAATATCATTGTATTCTTTAATATTCTCTCTCTCTTGGGCTATCTCATGTGACTCTTAACTGCTTACAATTTACATCTTTGCAGTTGTTATAAAATTGCTTTCAGAGGCTGTCAGCTGAATACCTAGACAAGACACTGATGTAAAACGCAGTGTGTTGGAGATAAGGGGTCTCCCAGTGTCGCAGTGCAAAAGTGATGCTGTCATCACGTCAAATGAAACCATAACATAGGGCCCCCAACTGTGTGTACTGTAAGACTGAACTGTGAGGACCTGTCAAAAGATTCATGATACAATACTATGCATGTGGTCAACCTATTGAGACGTGGTACTGATTGCTCCATCATTAGCCCAGTTATTGTGATATTGAGGAAAAGTGTTTACCTGCTAATAACGATATAAGATCTACACTTATACATTGTGTCTTTTTTGTATGATTTGTTAACAGATTTATTGATCTGTTTTCACTGGGCGTCAAAGATCTTGCCCTTGCTGTAAAGCATGGTTGTGCTTATTGTAGCAAGGTGTGGTTGATGTCACTGTATTTTGACTTGAGTTATGACTCCACTAAGTGGTGAGACATATATAGCAAATTGTTCTAAATTGACAGGTCAGTGGTGGCAGAGGAGAATGAAAATTACTGCAAGAATTCAGTTTGCATCTGTTCAGAGTGCATTATCTATTCATATCTGAATAATATATTGGTATTTGTTTGTGCTCCTAATGGAGACTAGGTAAAAAAATGGATGAATGAATCATTTTAGTTTTACCTAGTTTCTTCTTTGCCAGTGCGTCACTCAAATAATGAGTGCAGGAGGAAATCTCACACTTACAGTAGAGGAACTGTCTTCCTTGTTTTGCATCCATTATTCAGCAGCCTAACTCTCCCCTGGGCAATACAGAGTGAGTTCTGAGACCTTTCAATGAATCAAAAAGCTGGACCAGTGTGTCTCATGCCTGCCTTTCTTGGAGTAATTTTTGAGGCTCACCCACACACCCAAACCCACATTTTTCCCACTCCTTAAAATGATATATGGACCAGCAGCACTGGCAGCAAGGCTTCAGTAATTGTATTGTATTTTTCATATGATGCATTTGCAATGAAACCGTTGTGCATGTGTGTGTGTGTGTGTGCTTGTCAGTGTGACAATGTGCTCACGAGAGTGAGTGAAAGT
Source organism: Lates japonicus (assembly GCA_033238685.1). Classification (NCBI taxonomy): domain Eukaryota; kingdom Metazoa; phylum Chordata; class Actinopteri; family Centropomidae; genus Lates; species Lates japonicus. Next base: position 45,627 of record BRZM01001600.1, on the reverse strand, counting down.
GTGTGTGGGCTGCAAGGAGATTGCAGAGGTGCTATAGATAGCTTAAATCCAATCCTCTTTTCTGCTGGAGGAGATACTGATGAAAACTGAGATGGGCTGCGACGATATCTGTGCTGCTCCTGCAAGACATGTAAAAAAGGGCGGTGGATGCTTTAACGAGCGGTGCTTCCCTTCCTGCAGAGCCCTAAACCTGAAACCCTAAAACCTTAAACCTGGAGAATTTGGGTGCTGATGTTTGCAGGGTGTTTTCCTTACCTTCTCACCTTCTCTCTGCTCTGTTTGTGTGGGACTTTTATGAAACACATACAGACATGCTATGCCTCTGGAGATGAATGTTCCTGGTTTGGTTAATGTGACTGCATAATGAATCAGTGTGTGTGGATATCTGAATAATTTTGTAATGCCAAGGTAAAGAAAAACATACTTCCACTGCTGCTTTTGTTGATACCCAATCAATAGATCATGAGGCTACTTAGGTGCAGTCTGAGCATTTTGCTCAGCCTGAGTGGCCTAAATACAGCTCTGTTCTGTGTGTTTTAAAAGGTGATAAATATCAGGATGGGATCTGATGAAAATAAAGTGTGAAGCTTAGAAACTGGCTTGCTGACTATATATTGAGCAATTAGGGAATGTAACACCTTGGAAGTGTAAAACAAGTTTGAGCTGAGTGCCACGACCTCAGAGTGCAATGAAACACTAATTAAAGCAAGATGAGGCATTTAGTATTGTTCAGCAGCAGCATTACATTTTTTTTCTTTTTTCCTGGACACAATTTAGACTGTCATTCAACAGCGTTAAACTGGCTTTCAAGTGGCAAACAGCTCTTTCACTGCGCATTTAGCAAAGCAGCAAAGTATCAATTATGTTCAGAGCTACAGTTTCTGCATGTTGGGAGTGCTGCCAAGGAAAGTGTCGGTGAAGCAGCCAGGTGATAGTAAAGAGTATATGAGGAGGTGGTTTTGAGTTCCCACTAGGGCTGTCACTTTTTCAAAAAATCAGGTTTGAACAATTCAAACTGGCATGTCATTCGTTCGAGCTCAGTGTAGAAAGATGGGTCTGGCAGTAGCAGGAGTGTGGCAGCAACGCAGGCGGTGTGGAAACACGCGTGCAAGCTGCAGCAGTTCAGCAAGGTAGCTGCCACACACAGGTGAGGTAGACAGTGAGGCAAAGGCACAAGGCAGCAGTCTTATCTTTGTTGGGGATTTTGCCATCTATGCTGAAGAACCCTAAAATACTTCCACACTCTGCTTCTCCTGCTCCTCCATTTCTCTTTCTTAGCTTAGTTTACTGATAGTTTAATAGAGCATGCAATAGCTCATGTTGATACTGAATTATAAGAGCATTTTGTATTCAAACAAAATTATTTGTAACATAACAACAATAGACATTTTGATTAAGATCCTTAGTATTAGGTTATCCAAGAATTGTGATGCAGATATGTACTCAGAGAGACATTTCAGACTGCTTTGAAATTCAGAACCAGCATCAACAAATTTTCCACAGACTGACACCAGTGTCTAGACTCTTCAAATGATGACATCACAATGGGATCTGAAAGCCAAAGACTCCTCACATATTTATTCATTTTTTGAATTATGCACACTTAATGAATTATACAAGTATTAATTATTAATATTACTAAATTAATAAATATATTTATTTACTATTCAAGCATCGCTTCATTAGTCTCCTTTGATGAATCTGCATTTTTTTCTTACTTAGTTGACATACAGTTTGTGTTGATACCAGTGATGCTACAGTATGTGATAACATCTGTGTGTGCTGACTGTGTTGGTAAGATAAAGTGATAATGTAAAGTTACTTTAATTCAGTGCATGGACACTGCAGATTGTGGTTTTTGATAATCTGACTAAAGTATTGGCTTAATTAAAACCTAACTGTCTTGACTGTTGGTGTTTCTTGTCCAGTCAAACTTCAATGTTGCACCCAGTTGAACTATTCTCCATGAGCTCAGACTTGAAATAATTTCTCTTACCTGAAAAGATCTCTGTCCTATACTTTTTTATTTATTTATTTACTTTGACTTTTGTATCAGCTGCTGCATCTGTGGGAGTGAGTAAAGCTCTCAAAAGCCTTTGCATTGTTAAGTTTTTTTTTTTCTCTCATTCAAAGCTCCTTTAGATCTTGAACTTGACCTAGTCTTAGAACTGACTCAAATCAAATCAAAAGCAAAAAAAGATGCTTTTAAATAATTATGCTTGATATGGGATAATCCTATACCAATGCTATCAAGTATAAACAGCACAAACTGCTTGAGTTATTTCTTTTTTATTCAAGTAATGTGAGGAGGCAAATCAGTAAATATGATTTCCTTTAGCCTGGCAGGTACTGACAGTTGACCTTTTCCATTAACAGTGGTGAATAAAAGCCTAGGGCCTGTGCCCTTCACTTGCCTCCTATTGAGCATGAGCTGAACATGTTGTACATGTTATCCCTGGGTAACCCTCTAAACCAAAGGTGAGACCCCATCAATCCTACTGAGCAAAGTCGAGGCCAACATTTCTCCTGGGAGCTGACAGCAGAACAAAAAGCTGATGCTTCACTGTTCTTTGCTAAAAGGCTTCACTTATCAGGAGGATGCCAGCGTAGTGCATGGTCCAAATCCAAATCCCTCCACCAATGTATTGTTCTAATCCCACTGGTGGGATTTTTTTTTCTCTCTCTCTTTTTCTTTCTTTTTCTTTTTTTTTTTTTTTTCAAACAGATATGAGTAGATAAGTCCTGGTGACCAAGTATCTATATTAAACACATGGTGTCCTGAACCCATTGTTCAGAAACCTTTTTAGATGATCACAATGCCACAGTCTGTAGGCACTACAGATGAGCAGTGTTGCATGTGATCCTATTATCAATTGCCCCAAAATGTTGCCTTAGACCTGAGTGCTAAGTGGATTTTGGGACATCACAGTCCCAGATAGGCCTTGCTTTAGTAAATAACGATAATGCTAAGTGTCTATTCATTATAGTAATCAATGACCTAATAACTTTCCATTAGGTAGGTGGTTATTCAGTCACTGGAACCAGTCAGATAAAACAATGAAAAACACTAATATAAAGTAATGAAATGAAAGTTGACTTCAGTATTGTAACTACTGAGAAACCCAACGTTGTTTTTGTGTTTCCACTTGTAAAGATTAGACAAATTTAGATGGACAACACAACATCATAGTGATTTCTGTAATTCACTGCTGCTGGTGGAACACAGTCCTCCAATTCAGAAATATGGAAATCAGAGCATTGCTGCTCATTTTCTCTCCAAAATAAGAAGAGAGCTGTTTTTGGGTACAAAGTGAAGTTCACCACAGTAGTTTTTCAGGATATGTCTTTTGGCCACAAGCAATACAAAAACAAGCAGCAGCTCTGTATGTGACAGCTCGCGGCTCTGTGTGTGATATTAAAATTGAGTTTCTCTTATTTATTCCAAACTCTTCCTCCTCTCTGTCTCTGTATTTTGACTACTTTCATGGAGTAAGACAGCAGTTGCATTACCCCAGTGCTTCATTTCTTTATATTGATGTTGTTTGCATCAATCTCTAAATGTTGCTCCATGTTATAAAATGCAGTTGAACCACGTAATTCAACGCATTTACTTTTACAGCTTAAATTGGTGGAAAATTAATAGTAGTCCAAAAAGTTGGTACATTTTTGTCTTTATCTTATAGAGGGCACTTTTATTATCCTGGTACTTTTTATTTTTCGCCTGCCAAATTAGCTGGCCTGCTAACAGACAATTACGTACCTTTTGCTAGTTTACGAGCTAATAAATGAGCTAGCTAGTTGTCATAAATGCTGGTTTTATCAGATGCTGAGGACTGGTTTACAGTCTTGCAGAGCTAGTTGTTGAGATGTGCTGTCTGACCACTCAGAAATGTAAAGTATTTATAGTTGTTCTGAATGGCCACGGTGGGAGGCAGACTGGAAAGCTGAGAGGAGGGAGATGCTATATCAGTTGTTGATGTGAAAAGTGCCACAAATAGTTGTGCACTAAATGAGAAAAGAGAGCTGATAAGTCACCACATGAAATGGATGTGATTGTTGGATGTTGGATTGCAAAAAAATTACAGAAATGGTTGGACACAGATCCTTGCTACCCAGAGTGGATGGGAGGGGGTTTTTGGCTCTGATGCAGCCGCGCCTCTCTGTCTGCAGTCACTAGGCTGTCTCCAGCATTGTCCCACCCACAGCACCATCTGATTGGTTACACGCAGAGCCTGGCACGGGTAACCAATCAGCAGTGAAAGCTGTGCATGCACAGTGTTTTCACACACGGCGGAGAGGAGAAATAGTTTGAACTTAAAACAAAGATAAGTGAAAGATAAAATAACATTTAAGTTATACTGAAATTTTGGAAAACTTTATTTACTGTAGAAAACTTTAGGGAGCTATTTATTTGTTTATATAATTATAAGACATGCTGTTGAGCCTGGGAGCACTTTTTGTTAGAATTTTAAAACAAAGATGTCTATTCTGTAAGATTAAAAAAAAAAACCTTTAACATGTTGCAAATCTGAAAAGCTGTTTAATAAACATATGCTTAAAGGCATTTAAACAAAATTAAGTGTTGGAGTTTGTATTATTCAAAATTTTGACGCCAATATTTTCACTTTTACTGCAAATGAATATCGGCTCCAAATATCAGTTATTGGCTTCCTTGACTATTAATAATCGGTATCGGTATCGGCCCTGAAAAAACCATATCGTCTATCTCTACTTCTCACATTATCTAAACAGTTAGGAAGGAGTGTAAATCTTACTTAAGAATTATAGTAGAGTATTTCCTATGTATGCCTACCAGGGAAAACAAAAATATTTTTTCATTTAATTTATTTTTTGTCAATATATGTTTTGTTATAAGTATTGTGAATGTATTGAAGCATATGAATCCTGTATTGTAAATTATACTACACTGTAAGCTGCCAGTATTGTTGTTTTTCAAAGAGGTTGTTATGCATTGTGCTTGTATTAGGTTTACATGTATATAAGCAGTTATTAGAGGAGCTCTTTGGTTTGCATTTTTTTCCAAATAAGAAATTCAAGACACTAGTAAGCAAACAAGTTATTTCCATGCTAATTGTACTTTAGAGTAAGAAAACTTATTATGCAACATGAGGGCTGTTAATTGCAAGAACCAGTTAAAAGTGCTCCTACTGGAAAACTTTGTGAGCTTTTGCTAAGAAATGTGAAAAAAACACATGGCTCGAACGGCTCAAAAAAGTATGACTACATCATTAAAAATAAGAAATGATTAAGGGTACTCCATCTGCCTGAAGAGGATCATCCTTGGGATAGCTCTCATGGAGAAAAATAAAAGGAGAAGAGCAAAGGGAAATCTCCAATGAATTAAAAAAGGCTTGACTGTAATGAACACACGATTAAATCACTGCCTCTCTGTTTGCAGGAGAATGCCTTTGCCTAGACGGCTACATGAAGGACCCAGTCCACAAGCACCTCTGCATCCGCAGCGAGTGGGGGCCCAATCAGGGGTAAGTTATTATAATCAACTGATGAGGGTTTGATTGCTCATTATTAGACCATGAAGAAATGATGGATAAATCATTTACAACAAGGGAATCCTCCTACACATCAAACAAGGCCATTCATTTTCTTGGAGAGATAACTCAAAAAGAACTGTGATGTAGCCAATGTAAAGTGATGTTCAGAATCTAACAAAAATAAAGGAGCACCTAAACTACATAGATTCATAAGCAATTAATTCTCTGTAAACACACAACACAGACATATCTACAATAGATAAAGATAGACAAATTGATGTGTTTAATTTTAAAAAAAATGCTAAATTGGAGTGTATACAGTAATTACAGCAGAAATAGATCTACCAACATTACTTTATTGTCCACACTGTCAACAAAGACATCTTAAGTGTCGTGAAAGGTTCTTATATGTTTACCTCCTAGTTGTCTTGAGGATGTCAAATGTTGGATGGCCAACAGTTTTCTCCAGCTTAATGAAATAAGACAGGGGCCCATAATCATTAGTCCAGAAAAGCCAATTTTCTTGAACCCCCATCTTCAAATATGCGAGAAACATACGTGAGAAATACATAATTTCTATACGAGTACAAAAGTAAACTTTTTTGTCTCTACGGGAGGTCTGGAGATCATCTTACATGCTTTTATTGCCTCAAATGTTGACTACTAACTTATTTCAAAATGCAGCTTTTAAGAATAGAGTTTCCAATGTAGTGGTGAAATGCAGAATTGATTTTTAAATGATTTTATTTGTTTTTTAAAACTCCTCAGTCCCATCAGATCCTCTGATCAGATACTCCTCACTATTTCATGTTCCTGGTCAAGGTGCAAAAGTGACCAAGCTTTTTCCATTGCTGCTCCCAGATGGGGAGCATTCGTCACTGTCTGATCTTTTTTCAAAAACTCCACACCTCTTCTTTGTATTGTGCCCAGTACCATCCCATCACTGTGACATCTTCATGGTAGTTTCTTGCTGATTTGACAAAGTTCTTCCAGAGCCACAACTTCTTTGCATATGCTGGTAAGAAGTTTCCATGAAGAAAACTTGTGCTTCAGGTGATTTGTGGCCTGCCCCTAAAAGAAAAACACTAAAAAAATCAGTTGTATGAATTTTATCACTTTCATTAGATCATTTTTAGGCCAATGGTGAGTCAGTAAAGTTGTAGGTGCTTTATCATGCTTTTTGCTCTGCTCATGTCTTTGGGTGCAAGGTCACTTTTTCTACATTACAATAATGATTCCAAGTGATGACTTGATATCTTTTGGCTTTGAAAATTGCTGTTTCAGACTCCATCCCAGGAAGTCATATAAATGCCTAATTGGGTTCACATTTGCTTGTTAAAAAGTCCTTGACATTTGGCTAACACCACTGCCATGGTGCCAACCACTGGGTGACCACTCAGGGTGTATGAGCAGCAGTGTTAATTTCCCAGAAAGTGCATGTGACTTCAGAGCCAGTGTTGACCTGCAGGAAAGTTCCCTGTGTGACAGTGATTTGCTGGAGTGTTCTGATGTGTATAAACATACACACACACACACACACACACACACTTGGGATTAGTCTTACTTTATCAGTTGAAAGATGCATCATATTTCAGTTTGAGTTGTTTTTATTTGGATCTGACTGTTCAGTGTACTCAAGGGTTGAGCAAAAAGATGACATGCTGTTTAAAAAAAAAAGTCAGCTATCACAGATTCACACTGTTTATACTATGGTATCTCTCAATTTTAAATGTCTGTCTTAGACCTTTTTGGGCAATATTTCAAACCCATGCACTGCTCTTCTTTACAGATGGATTTTTATGTGATTTGTGATGAATGAATTGATTTTTCAGGTATTTAATTGAGTGGTTAACCCAAACTGATATTCCAACCTGGATCTGTAAACAGTCCCTAAGTTGAGGAGGAGGAATTTATTTTATTATTATTTATGACTATATTGCTTGCAATATGCAGCAATATTTTGCATATTATATAAAGGATAGAGGATTTTATACATGCTGCTTATTCTTAGTGCTCACAGAGGGAACTGAAACAAGTTTATTTAAATATAGAGCAATGTAAAATGAACAACTGACTCTTCTGTTTGTGAAGAGAGGACAAAATTAGAGCATAGAAGTATTACAACTAAAATTCTAATAACATAAAATAGTAAAAACTGTAAATCAAATCAAGTCAATTAAAAAACATGTTTAAAAGATAGGTGTTAAATTGTTTTTACACTCTCTATATGAGTAATAATGTAAAAGCCTCAAAATATACTTTATTGATTGATTACAATTTAACACTGTAAAAGTCATTTTTCTATTATGTTTATTTGTTCTACACAGTAATTTCAGATGACAGTTGGCAAATAACACTGTACTATTTTTATGCACTATGTGATCATGCATTATCAACTAAACCTATACAGCAAAATGCATTGCTTGCTTGTGTTTAGGAAATAGAATTGAAGGTGCTAAATAAAGGTAAAGTTATTTTTATATTAAGTGTTTCTCAACAAAACATATTGTTTGTATTTTTAGAGCGTCTTTGACAAAAGCATTTAGTGCATTTACTTTCTTATTAAACCACTCACGCTATATTCTTGCCTGTGATATTACCAGTCTGTGGCTTGCAGCAGACAGCGCAGGCCATTTTCTCTTTATTTTGACTGTATCTGATGTCAGCCTCGGTGCATGTTCAAAGTGTGAAGTTTTTTGGTCTACATATTTTGAGGCATCTGAATTTTCCCCTCAGTCCACCCAGCTGTGTGCCTCTGTATCTCATTTCCGTGGTGCTCTCCCTGTGTCCCTGTCACTGTGTGACAGAGTGGGCACCCTGGGGTGACTTAAATGTTTAACGACCACAGCCTGTGGCATGGAAGCCGCTCCCTCCTTCCACGATGTTCTTTTTGCTTACAGTTGTGTAGGAGTTTGCTCAGAATGACATTGGGCCCCTGTCACTTCTCCTCCTTACACTCTCACTTTGCAGACTGTTTAGTCCCCAAGCTGCCACTCCCCATTAATCTCCATCATTCTCCCTCTCTCACTTCTGCCTCTTGGCATCTGTCTCATCCCCTCGACACCCCCCCACCACCACCCCCACCCCCCACCCCCACTATCTCTCTTTTTCCATCGTCTGCTCTTGTCCCATCTCTCCATCCCTCTCTCTGTCTCTTTCTCTCATTCCATCTCATCCTGTCATCCTCTCTTATCCCCTCCCCTGGTAAAAAGATACGAGCCAAAGTCACATTGTATGTCAGCTGTCAGAGAACACATTTTTCAATCAGCATGTTTACACATGGCATGCATCGTAATGCTGCTTGTGATTTGTGGGGCTTTGGAAGGCGGGAATGACGCAAAGTTAGACATTGAAACATGGCCTGTGATTTTAGGGGGTTTAGATTAGGAGGATGGGTACACTAAAAAATTCAACGCCTCTTTGGCTTTGATTTTAATACACAGTTTTATTCTCTCTCCTCTTTTTTGTCTCTTCCTCTGATCTATTCTTTTTTTTCATGCTAGTCCCTGGCCTTACACCATCTTCCAACGCGGTTTTGATCTTGTGATGGGAGAACAACCCTCTGATCGCATTTTCAGGTAAGGGGAACTTCACAAAACTTTGTTCTATATGCCTACAGTTTCCATGGTGCTGCACTGTGCATGCTGCACAAAGATTGTGAAGTCAAATAACTTGTTATAATTCTGGTACACTAGCTTTGATTGTCTCTCTCCCTTATGATTGTGGGAGGAACCTGAGCTCTGGCTGCAGAATGCCTTCTGTAGCTCAGACTGTCAGTTTTTAAAGGTGCTAGAGATTAGATTTTCAAATTGGAAAAGCAGAGCCACTTCATTTTCTCTCAGGCCAGATGGATGTTCTGGTGTTAAGAATCAAGTTCATTTAATGAAAAAAGAACAAAACCTACAATACTTTAGACAGTCTCTTCTCCGCCCAGTCTAAACCTATTCATTCCAGCTGAAGGCATACACTTTAAAGTGGCAATAATCAATATTTGCATAGTAGCAATGTATCAAATGACAATGTTAAAACAGGTTACCTGTGGTAATGAACCTTCAGAGAATTATCATCTGAATTTGTAGCTTTCCTCAGCTTTACAGAGTTTTGTAGTAAGTTTCAGCTCATTATTTAGCTGCCCAGCCCACAGCTTTGCTGTTCTGATTCACTCTCATACATTATCGGCCACAGTAGGCAGCTGTTTTCAGTGAATAAGCTCAAAAAACCCACTGTACATCACCTGCTCAGTACCAAACAGCTTTTGACACAATTTGCAATGCACACTACTCTACCTCTTCAGTCTTTAAATAGCCAAAATATCTCCAAACCATCTGATTCCTCTAACCCTTCTTTTCAACAATCTCCTCATCTTTTGAGCCTTGGGCTGTGTCTGTTGGGGTGGCGTCTTCGGTAACGCTGTCACCTGAGTTTACATTAACATTTTCTGTCATAATTTTGTCTTTTATCTAGCTCCCCCTCCAGACGTACTGATGTGTATGGCTGCAGTAGCCCAAACATTAGTATGTGTGCGCTGCTGGCTGCTACTCCTATGCCCTGTGCTGTGTGCATCAACCTAACCTGATGTGGCTCTAACTCTATTGCAGCCATATGATGCTATTCTCATCATTGGCTTTTTGTGTTGTCTGTCAAAACCTGGATGCAATGAGTTTTATCGAAGAGTTTAGACCATGTCCTATATCTTTTTCGTGGAAAAGTTATTTTGCAATAATTATTGTTATCGTTCTATTGCCTAGCCCTAAGCTGAATAGCCAGAAATTTCACTTGGGATATGGTAAAGACCAAACAGAAAGTGAATATTGGACTTACATTCACCAGGTGAACGCTGACATATTATCACCTCATAAAGTTGTTGTGGCCAGTGTGTTAGCAAACCTCCTATACCGAGCAGACAGAATATGGGCGGCTGTGGCTCAGGAGGTAGAGTGGTCGCCCACCAATTGGAAGGTTGGTGGGTCGATACCCGACTCCTCCAGTCCGCGTGCCGAAGTATCCTTGGGCAAGATACTGAACCCTAATTTGCACCCGATGTGTCATCGGTGTGTGAATGTGTATAAATGTGTTAGGAAGCACTTTGTGTGTATAGAACAAGTGCTGTATGAATGTGTGTGTGAATGGGTGAATGTGACCTGTAGTGTGAAGCGCTTTGAGTGGTCGATATGACTAGAAAAGCGCTATATAAGTACAGTCCATTTACCATTTACAGAACAACATTAGCATTCATTTGGAGCTGGTGGTGACCCAATAAAGATAAGTCCAGTTTTTGCTCTCTGTTTGGTCTCTACCAACAGACCAACAGGTTTTTAGTTGCTATGCTCCACTATGTTCACCAAGTAGTGGCTAACTTTATCTGCTGTTGCCAGGCAGGTAGTGTACAGTGACCGTGGAAACACTGTTGATGAGAGTAGTGTGAGTGAACCATACAATAAAGCTGCAGCCTCTGAAAGCAAAGCAGTTAGCTGAAAAATGCTAATATGCTTCATAGAGCTGAGGGAAGTTTCAGAGTTGGCTGATAATCCCCAATGTATTTGTCACTATGAGCCATCCCTCTCACGTAACACAGTGTCTACACAGGAGGTGTAGCGTGAGCAGCAGCGTAACATAGCAGTAGCAGTTTTAACTATTAACATGCTCAGTAACCCTCAGCCCCATGCTTCTTGACAGGAAATGTGCCTCAAACATAGTTGACAGAAAGTCACTTTTCCATTTTCACAGTGGGCCATTTCACAAAGAAGCACAACAGGGCACTTAACTGTGATTTAAAAACTCATTCATCCACTGTGCCATCTCCTTTTTTTACATTTTAACTTGTTTTTATTTTTTCTTTAGATTTTTTGTTTGTTCTAAATTGTTCACATACTCATACTTATTTCTTCATTTGTATTTTTAATGTGTTCATATGCCTTGTGTTTTATCTTTTTGTTTCACTCCTGTAAATTTAATTACCCTTTGTGTACTGAAGTAATTGATGGATTTATTTAATATCTCAAGGAAGTGCTTTGATACATAGCCCTGCCTGCCAGCATGTTTTCCGCAAGAGGTCTTTTCTCTTTCATTCTGTCCAGCTGTGCAGTTTAAAATTTCTTTGTCCTCAGACTGATCCCACCATGCCATCCATCCTAATTTAAACGTTACAGTCTCTAGCTTTGAACTTCAGCAAACAACCCTGTTGGCTCCACACACTGGAAAAAGACCTTGAATGTCACTCAGTGCTTGGCTGAGCGACAGCAGCCACCTGGAGCACAGCAGCAGCGTCCAGGCCGAGCACAGATACAAGCAGGCGGTGGGCAGCGCCATCCACCTCTACCACGGCTCATAAACACAGAGGGTTAGAAACAGGGGGAGGGTTGGCTCTTTATTATGCTCTCACTTCACTTTAAAAGCAATGTTGACATTTTGGGATAAATCATTAGCTGCCATACCTAGTCACTACAACAGATACCCATATATGATGATATGTTCCTGGTTTAGTGAAATAGCTTCACATCCTTAGCCCAGAGTAGCTTCACCAAAACAGAAAGAAATCTGTCCCCAAACAACTGAAACTGTAGCTAATGTATTGTCCACTGATCAACCACAACATTAAAACCACTTACTAGTTTGGATGTTAGCACTATTGTCCTACGATGCAACAAAGAAAATAGAGGAGCTGCTAAGTTGTAAATCAGTTTTAACTATAAAAATGCACCCATCAGCCTCAACATTAATACCAGTAAGTGGGGCAGAGCTGGTCCCTCTGAAGTCCTGTCCTCATAGTGTGGCAGCCTGGTATCAGTCCTGTCTGAATTTTAGACAATAAATACAGGTGACTTCTGGAATTTTATGGTGACTGTGGTGTTGCAAATAAATCAGACGGGTTTGGAGCTGATCTAAGGTCTTATTTTTACTCTGTTTGTAGCCTTTGTGTTAAGGTAGAATGGACATAGTCCAGAGCTACAGAAATCAAACGTATCGTATTTGACAAAAAGCAAAACAGCACTGGATAAATTTTGCTCAGTTGTTCGAATGTAACTGATAACATTCTTCTCATCTGACTCTTGGTTAGACAGCTATCTTTAACCAAAATGTTAGAACCTGATCCTTTAAAGCTCCAGTATTTGTGACACAAATGTTGTTGGATTTGTACAAAATGAAGATCAGACTTTTGACTTATTGGCTCTGGACTTGACACTGTTCTCTGACTGGACTAGTTAACTTCTTGACTCACCAGCCTCCACCGTGTCTCCACCTATAATCAGTCAAAAACATCCCAGCAGCTCATTTTACATTTCAACAGAGCATTTTGCCTTTGAATCCAGCTTACCTAACATTCAGTTCTTCAGTAAAAGAGCTGGAGGTGTGGACTGTCGAGGCTCTGCACCTGTGTGACCATCAGACGGTTTCTGTCACCTTCTAATCTCCATACACCTCACTGAAGTCGAGTGCAAACAAACACACACACAGATTACTTCCCATGATGTATTTCTGCATTTACAACATTGATCTTTATTAGTATACTGCTACTGCTTACTGGTTTGCACTATTAAGGGCTGTTTGGTTGGGTTATGTGGTGTTTTGTGTGTGTGTGGGTGTGTGGACAGTAGTTGAGGCTTGTGTTGGTAGAGGCTGTCCTCTCTGAATGTGGCCTGATGTGCTGTCCTTCAGCAGGGACTGAAACTGAAAACGCCCTGCTAGCCTTGATCTACCAAAGGGAAAACGTTATTGGTTTGTGTGTTTTGTAGCTATTTGAAATCATTTATTATTTATGTTTTAGAACAGATGAATGTCTTTACTCAGAGCTGTACTGTCATTTTATAAAGCATACTGTAGGCTTTTTGGGAATCTTTCCTCTGAGTGTTGTGATATATAGACAGTGTGCTGTCTGTTTGTAAACACTATGTCAGCTCTGTGGGAATGTTCACTGTGTGCCAAAGACTGACTTCTCTGTTTCTGACAGCTGTTTTATACTTGTTCTGGTTTGGCCTCTTTTCCTATTAAAACCTGTTTTGCAGTTTCATAAAAATATGACAAGTCTTGGGTTTTTTATGGGCAGAGTAACTCAGAACACTACTACAACTGTGTGGAGCAGAAAAACATCTCAGAATGAACATGTCGACCCTTAAGGTGGATGGGCTACAACAGCAGAGAACCACGTCCGTAGCTGTTATGTTATGTTATGACCTCATGTCTTGGTTTTTGCTCTGATGTACACTCTCAGCTGTGAGATCTTATATAGACAAGTGTGCCTTTCCAAATCATGTCCAATAAGCTGAACTTACCACAAGTGGACTCTGATCAATGTGTAGAAACATCTCAAAGATGGTGAAGAGAAATGGGAGGAACCTGAACTAAATTTCAAAGGTCATAGTAAAGCGTTTGAATACTCATGTCAATGTGATATTTCAGCTTTTCTTTTCTAATAAAATAAAATACCAGCTCCCTATGTGGATATAAAAGGCTCTAAGCCAACAAAAGCACAACAATTATGAGTTTTGGTAATTAAACACAAATAAAAACATACTTATATATATTAAATACCATTTCTGCCAATGTTACACACTGAGAAAAGTCATTAGAGAGAAAAGGTTTGAAAAAGCAGTGGGAACAAACCAGTGCTGCTCAAACCCTGCCTGTCCTGTGACTCCATCACAACCAAGAAAATATATTTAAAAATGCTTTATTTCTAAATCTTAAATATCACCTCACATCATAAATTATCAAAAGGGTCAATTGCAGCTTACAGTTGAGGCTCTGCATTACAACATACAGCATTTCATGAAAACATGATGCAGAGTAGCTCAGACAAAAGCTGTAAAGTGAAGCTGAGTGTGTATCACCTTCTTAAATCCAGCTGGATAGTCTTCTGCAGACTGGCTATGCTGGCGTCCAGAGCGGCCAGGCCGTCTCTGAACGCTGCCTCGTCTCTGGTGTCAAAGGTCGACCCTGACCTCATGCTCCAGTCAGACCACACAGACTCCACCTCGCACTGGGACAGCGTGGAGTTCAGCAGACGCCCACGCTCCTTCTCCGGCTGCTGCTGGGCTTCATCTAAACGACGCAACTGGCCAAGATGAGAGTTCTGGTGACGGGTTTCTGCAGGTTTGTCACCTTGTCTGACATCAGTGTGTAGTACTGTGTCTCTGAGGTGGACAGAGGTCAGTTTCTTTTGATCCAGTGTGGGTCCTTCTCTCTCTGCAGCCACACGCTGAGTGTGTGTGGGATCCAGTTTGCTGAGAGACCTCAGGTACTGGGCGATGCGTTCAGTGGGGGGCTCGGCTGGATGCTGTCTGTGCTGGGGTGGTTTTTTCGGGGGAGACTCTGACACTGAGCCGTCGACAACTGTGGGACAATCTGATGAATCCTGACTCTGAAGGATCCTGAAACAGGCAGAACACTGTAGCACCATCATTCTGGAAAAGAGAGAACACCAGCACCAACCCCTGCTACACAGAGACATGCACACAGGCCTACCTGTTTAGGTTTTCTATATCCTCCAGTCTCTGTTGGGCAAGTGATCCCAACTCACTCTTCTCCCGCTCAGCATCCACCAACCTGCTTTTAGTTGCTTCCAGTTCTGCACACACGTACACAATATATCACTGTCAGCAGCGACAGAACTGGTAGTATCTTATCACAGGTGTACCATATGTGTCAGCTGAAAATAACAACAAAAAGTCAGATATTTTTGAGGTCAGTGTCTCCATTACAGCGTCTGTGCCCCTGGAGCATAAATTTACAGACTTGCCCACATCACACACTACTTCACTTAACCCTTTCATGCATGAATTATGAAATCCCCAGTCAGGATTTTATTCTTTAGGCATGAAAAAAACAATTTTAATCTAGTGAACAGATGATTAATTGTAATTTCCTCCTTATATAAAATCAATATTTGGAAATTTTAACAATGTTATTACTCCTTAGATGTTACTTGCTGTTACCATTTTTTTTTAACCTGCAGTGATCTCCTTCTACAGAAGGACTGACAAGATATTCCTGAGCTGCTCAGCATTTCTGGCCATCTGTCGGCCATCTTGGTTTCGAGAAATTTGTGTTTGTGTCCAATGTGATGGCTGATGTGCAACTTTACCATCAAATACATGCATATACAAGAAGTTTTTTAATAGCTGTCCTCTGTAGTGACCACTATGTATGAAAGGGTTAATATCCATTATAAGTCCAAACACTATATCATAGTTACCTCAAACTGAATGCATTTTGTATTTGATGTACATTTTCATCACAATTCTTTGTTAACTAAATTGAAGGAACCCTTATAAAAATGCTAGTTTATATCACAGATTTATGCTAAAAAATGACTTTTTTAAACTTACTAATTATTATAAATACTGGTAAGTCTGTGTGTTGTATTATATGTTGTATGATCATCACACAGTAGATGACAGATCTCAGTAAGTTTGAACCTGTCTTGAGAACAGCGTTCTCGGCCTCTCTGCCTCTCAGCTGACTCTGTGTGTCCTGAAGGGCTTTCCGTAGTTCCGTGAAGTCTTCCTGGAGTTCCTGCAGTCGGGACTGAGCAGTGGTGAGCTCTTCCTGCAGAGTCATCACTGTGGAGACATGTGATTCAGATTATTCACATTCCTTTATTTTAATATGTGAGTAAAACACACACAGACACACACACGCTACCCTCTGAGTTACTGAGTGTCTCCATGTTCCTTTGCCTCTCTGCTTTTTCTTTCTCCTTCTCCTGTAACTGCTGGCTCAGAATCCTCACCTCACACACACACTCACACACACACACACACACACACTAGTAAGTTGGGATCCATGTGTAAAACCTGAAATGTGTGTGTGTGTGCAACCTGCAGTTGTGTTAACTGCAGTCAGTGTTCTGGCTGGCTGTGGAGGGATGATGGGTTCGAATGTCAGTCTGGCTGTCCAGAGCCCCAGCATTCATCAGTGGTGAGGACACTGTCTGCTCCAGATGACTGAGCAACTTCTCTGCTACACTACCTGCACACACACAGACAGACACACACAGTGGATTTTAGGGGTTTTACTGGTTTATATCTCATAGTACAGTACAGGGTGTGTGCAGGCACAGTGAGCACTGCACTGTCCCAGCGATCAGCCCGAGTTCCCCAGACATCACTGAACCGCCCTGCCTCACTTCTGTCTCTGCACTGCAGTTGAGTGTGTCCTGAGGATTTTAATAAGTTCGTCCAGCACCACAGTGCTTGACATCTCTCATGGTGGCAGTGCAGGCGAGAGAGTGTGTATCTAGCTGTGTAAAAATTGCAGCAGTGTTTTGGGTATTAGTGTCTCTCACAGGCACACACTCGTCCTCGTCTTCTGACACATTTCAGTTTAGAGTAAAAGTGGGTTTCAGAGGCAGACAGCTGGTCGAGTGAGAAGACGACTGAGTGACAGACCGTGGGATGGACGGAGGTCATGGCTAAAGGGAGGAGGCGGGACTATGTGGAGTGAGATGGAGGTCTGGGACGAGGTCTGGGGGTGGAGGGATGGGGGGAGAGGTGCTGATGCACGGTCGAGGAGGGAGAGGAGTGACCGCAGGGGTGAGGTTACACTGAGGATGTGCCTACCCTGAGTGGTGGAGCAGGAACTGACTGTTCTTGGTTGCTGCCTGGTCCACGCTGGTATGACTGAGAATTCTTCTGACTGGAAGGAAGATGTAAATATTAAGCAGGATTTTATTAGAGGACCAGAGTCATCACCTCTGATGTTTGGTGCTGCAACTACAGCACATATGTTCTGTAACATTTTCTGCTGCACCCACCTTCTCCTACAACCCCTGTATCAGCTAGTCTGGACTTTATTCTGGACTGAATTTCTCCAAATCTACAGATATCAAAATGATGTTCATTATTTGTAGGGAATCATGAATGTTACTTATATTCCATAAATACACTTAATATAATCCAT
This sequence comes from Lates japonicus, assembly GCA_033238685.1. Lineage (NCBI taxonomy): Eukaryota > Metazoa > Chordata > Actinopteri > Centropomidae > Lates > Lates japonicus. Next base: position 28,216 of record BRZM01001600.1, on the reverse strand, counting down.
GGCTGGGGTTCAACTACCTACAGAACTGGCTTGAGCTAGGTGCAACCTTAACTCCAGTCATTATGGTCAGACAAGGCAGCTGGTTTCATCAAAGATAGTCTGTACTAAAGTTAAAAGTTGGAATATCACAACATTGGTACTATATGAAACAAGTGTTATATAAATATTAATTATGAGGTTAAATGCATGATTCACAGTGACACTGGGCCTTAACCACCCCAGTAAGGTACATTCATATTTTATGGTGGCTTTTTAGATGGAACACTGTAGTACGCTCAGTACAGATTTAATAAATAAGGGTTTTGACTTTTTACCATATTTGATTTTAATTATTGCTTTATTCCAGACAACTCTCTTTACAAGAGTTTGAGGCACCAACACTTGATTCTTTTTCAAAGTACAAAAAGCTTCAAGAGGTTTTCAAGTCTCTGTTGTCTCATCCACATTTTTGCAGTTGTGTGATTCATTGTCCCCTTCTGCTTATCAAGTAAACTAAACTATACCAGTCTTTTGCAGGTTTCTTGAGGTCTTTCCAGTGAGGTGGATGGTCTGATTTGGCTGCTCCACCCGCTACCGGTTTGGAGGCTTATGGTAAGGTTTACACAATATACATAAACATAAACTTTATGCCATTATGACAGAATAGGATTTGTGGTCACCGACAAACCATACAAGATCATCAGAACAGAGGCTGCTAGAGGATCATCTGTTGTGGTTGAACGCCTGTCTGACCTGGGCCTTTCTGCCCGAGCATGTCGAGCAAGGCAAGGGTACAGCGGTCCCAGACCTGGGTGGAGATCAGTGACCCAGAGGACAGAACACAGCTGTGAGCATTAGAGGTGACATAGGTGATTTTATTCCCTGTCCCATCCTAACTTGCACACAAAAGCAATAATCCTGGTTCGGCCCCAAGTCCACACTGTAGACAAAGCGGAAACAGTGCTGTGTTTTCATAAGACTAGAACTCCAATGTCTTTAGCATCAACATCTTTGATTCTACAGGTTATTATTCTGCTCAATATGTCCTCCATGTTCCTTTGCAAGACTGCTCATTACCTGGTCCCTCTGAGTCCGTGGAGCACAGAGAGTAGGCTCTAGGCAGGCTGATGAGACTGGATCTGGAGTCACTTGACAAATCATGAAGTTAGAGGAGCAGGAACAAATTAGGGACAAAGCAACAGGAATGGTGTGTAAGGGACATGTGCAGGAAAACTTTAAAGAAACGAATAAAAGCCAGGAATACTTCATCGTCTTTTGGCTCAAGGTTCTTTCCTCCACCTGTCAGCCTTGATGTCATCACCTGTCAGTCACAACCAACACGCCATGTCAAACAGGCCATTCTTCAGACTTGTTAGTAGCCAAGCCCATTAGCATTATTGGCTAAATATAATGTTTATGCATTAGTTATGTTAATAAAATCTTTCTACTTAGTCATGTCTATTATGCTGAGAGATTTAAAACTGACTGTAAATATTAGTCTGTAATTTATATTTAGTATGCATTGTGCATTGATACTAGCATTATTTTCTCACATGTATGATAACAAAACAACCATGCTTGAATAACTACAACTACAAGAGATGAGAACATTATTTGATAACTTGAGCATCTTATGACACACAGCTAATAATGTCTCAAAACCACGCAAACAAATAGAGTGTGTCATTGTGTCATGTGTCAAGGTCATTCGCACCCAAACTGAAAATTTCAAGGTTCAAGTTAAAACTGGAACGTAAGTACAACAT
>BRZM01001600.1:0-26371 GCA_033238685.1 Lates japonicus | reverse complement strand
CAACGCGGTTGTAGTAGACCGTGGAGGATGCGTTCCGCCCTTTTGTTAGTCGGACTTAGCAGTTGGCACGCGCAGCAGCACTGGCTATTTGCCGGTAGTGTACTTAACTTCCAGCATTCTCGAAGGCCCGCCAGCAGCGCTTACGAGCAACACGCCGCCTCTTCAGCAGTGGTGCTGGCGTGGTGGGCTGAGCCGCGTAGAGGATTCGGGGCTTTCGCGACTCTTTTTAAATGCTTGGAACACATGTGCCTGGCGACTTTGGATATGTGTAAAGAAAGGGGCTAATGTTGGGGTCTGAGGCCACTAAGCTGACCCCATTCCAAGACCACATCGGAGGAATTGGTGACCATGTTACATCCCAAGTTTCATGAACTGGAGGCCAGTCTACCACCTAGTAAGTACTGGGGGCGGGGCACCCCGCGGCTATGTCACAGCGCAGTACCATATGTCTACAGTCTTGAGTAGCAGTCCTGATTGACCTCCCTGGCCCAGCTGGTCTGGGAAGGTGTGAAGCCATTCCCCTACTCCTGCTTCCTGCCGGGTGCACTAGCTATATTAAGCAGCATTCATATTGTAAACCCAAGGCCCAAAAATAAATCCTTCATGGCATGAAACTTGATGCAGTGGAAATACACAGCCGGCTCACCTCCTGTCAAGGTACCTCAAAAGTTGTTAATTCATAGATGTGAAAGGAAATGATCTCAGTACCAATTTTAAAATCCATAATTTTTTCGAACATGTCATATCAGCACTAGTCATTGACTATAATCTTCCGGAGCCAGTCACCAAGAATAAACGACTTTCACTAGGTCTGAGGTTCTTGTGTAGTCTTGTATAGAATAATAACAACAATAATAATAATATCCAAAATGATGCTCCTGGTGCAATTAAAGCTTAGTCTCTTCTAAGGATCCCTTCATGGGTATGTAGATTTGAGGATATGGGCACAGGATGAAAACCTTGAGATTTTCTTTTTACCGAATTTTCATGGATGAAAAGCTTAACGAATTAATAAATACAAATAGATTCGAACATTCTACCAGATGTCATGAATCCGGACTGATTCACGTCAGGATGTTGTTGTTGCCTATACTACAGCGTTCTCACAATTCAAAATATTTGTTTGTCGCTGCCGGCTCAGAGCTGTGTAAGGCAGTTATACACTATATGACGGTGATCTCCTCTTTCATGCCACACACACACCCTGCAGTGACAGGAAGCGTAGCCACCACACCTTATCCATCACCAGTTTTGTTATCCACAGACGTTCATGTGTGTGTGTGTGTGTGGTGCAGGAGGATATTATTTTCAAAAGGATCTGAGAGCTGTGTTAACTGGATGAAAACCTCCTCCATCGAATCAAACGATTTTAAACAACACACAAATTTAATGTGCAACATATTAGAATAGAAGTCTTTTCATGACTTAAAAACACATTACACTAACCCGATAAATGATTATTTTTGTTTTTTCCTGCTGCCATTTTAAAACTGTGTCACCTGGGTGTCACAGTCAACAATAACTCAATAAGTCAAATTTGGACTATGAAAAGTGACTAAGATGAATGTAGAGCCATTCATATTGAGGCTGGCTTACCTTTCTGTATAGCTGGACTATTCTGGAGGCTGGTGGCCTTGGAGGATGGCTTAGATGAATCAGCGTCAGAGTCTTTGCTGGTGTCTATGGACACAATGACATCTTTCATCCCTGAAGACTTCTCTTGAGAGGACAGCAACTCATCTGGGAGGAAATGGAATGAGAGGACAATAAGGAGAGAAGAAGAAAAAAGAAAGAAGAGAGTGAAAAAAATATTTTTGTGAGAGTAAGAAATAGTGAAAACAAGAAGAAAACTATATTATAGAGCAGGGGTTGGCAACTTTAGACAGTGTAATCATTGGCATGCTGGTCATACACGTGTGAGAATGGATGTTTAATCCATCTATTTTAAAAAAAAATTCTGCCTTCTCAGCTACACACCAAATCACCTCTTCAACAGCCACTGGCCACGATCATACTCAGTTTCACTAACAGCATGGCCTCCCTTGCACACTTCCCACAGGAATTGCAGTGCAGTAGTTCAGTTTCAGAAGATGATGGCAATCCTGATAGCTAAGAAAGCTAGAGATTTGGGCATTCATAGACAGAGGAGTATGGTTTTGTTTTTAAGAAGGACTGTGCTGTGTGTACTTTGTTTTGAAAATGTATATAAAAATATATATATCAGGCTATTTAGTGCAGACTTCTCCTGCTCTCTTCATGTTTACTTTTTATTTCTACGACAGTTTGAAGGCAGCTCGGTTTAACCTATTGAATTTTAATGCCACCTCCTGCTAGTTGCTGCCATGCAGTGAAAATCATTATATTGCTTATCAGTCTCCAACTGCAAGGTGCAGGGTTGTCTTTCTCTTGCCCCATGTTGTCTTTCTCTTACCCCATCCCCCCACCCCCCTCTCTCCAACCGGTCGAGGCAGATGGCCGCCCACCCTGAGTCCAGTTCTACTTGAGGTTTCTGCCTCTTAAAGGAAGTTTTTCCTTGCCACAGTCGCCTAGTGCTGCTCATGGTGGGATCTGTTGGGTCTCTTTCTGTAAATTTTATAAGATAAAGAGTATGGTCTCGACCTGCTCTATATGTACAGTGCCTCAAGATAACTTCTGTTGTGAATTGGTGCTATATAAAAATAAATTGACTTGACTAGCTCTGGCCCCAGCCCCCAGCCCCAGATTTGGCATTTGACTTTTATAAGGATGGAGAACTCACAAGAGACAAATAAAAAAAAAAAAGAATAATCCAATTCAAAGCAGCTGACTTTTATTCCTTTGTTATATCAGGACTCATATAAAACAAACACTGGATCCTACAATTCACAGGAGCTCTTTGTTAAGGACTAATAATATCTTGACCCCTGCTGTTCATCCATTGTTGTCAATTTTTTGTGGACTTGTCTCTCACAAGACTGTACCCTTTATATTATCCTATTTACAAAGACAGAACCAACAGTTCCCACCATGAGCAAGCACTAGGCAACAGTGGAGAGGAAAAACTTCCTTCCTTGCCACTATTTATTCCACCCTATAGTTAATACTTCTCCGGGATTATATTGCGTGTGTGTGTGTGTGTGTGTGTGTGTGTGTGTGTGTATATATATATATATATATATATATATATATGTACACACATATATATACACAGGTGTTTGATACCTTGTCCTTGGATATGGGACACATCCAGACCCTCTTTCAGTCGCAGAATAACAGCACCAAACTGAAAGTCAAAGGCGTCGCTGAGAGGGAAAAACATAAATAAAAAGTTCACATTATGAGCAGTGGACAGAAGGCGGCATGACCTGCTCACTAACCTAAACAGGGATTCAACTCACAGTGACGTGGACTATTGAAAAAGGAAGACAAATAAGCCCTGCTACGAGAACAGCACACAACAAATGCCAGGTTCAAATGTCTTTCTCAGTCCTGTAGTGTGTACATTGATACCGCTGTTTACTGGATTGAAAGTTAAGGGCACATTGCTAAGAGTATTAGCTGGTGTGATTTCAATATTGTGGGGTTGGACAATCTCTGACCTTCAGCTCTAATGCCATAATCCCCACACTCTACAATGAGGAACTCATTCAGTTTAAGTCCTTCACTCAGTCTCACATGACTGATCCAGGTTTCAGCAGGGAAACTGGATTTCATATGAACAAACTCCAGTTTTAATACAAGTACTAATAAGGTATGTGTAGTAGTGCCAGTTCTCACTGTGGTGAGGATACTGGCCATGGATGTAGTGCCAGGTTCATCTTGTAGCAATGAATTAATCAATTATTTCAATTCACTGAAAACATGTTCGTTAATAATTCATGAACAAATAAAGCTGTTATGAATCAAAATATAGCCTTAAGGTAATGGTTCTCAAACTTTTTCTGCCATTCCCCATTTTGGGGAGGGTGGAGATTACTGAGCCCCACATGTCCCCCATAGCCCCAACAAAACGGTTGCGAAATAGGCCAAGTTTAAAAAGTCAAAAAAATATTGAAAATAATACTGCAGATGTGTTATAACTTTGCATCAAATAACATCAAGTTCAAAAATACAAGCAATAAAAATGCAATTGTTTTATCACTAAGTGATAAAAAAAAAAGAGCAAATGCATTTGGCAAGAAAGATAAACAAGTCAGTATACGAGTCTTATTACTACATTAGTGGCTGCAATGAGCCTGTTTTGCACTTTAAATTTTAGCTTTCAATTTTGCAGCACTTGTCTCAACAAGCATAACTGACACCATGTCTACAGCTGGCTTGGACAATTCTGTATACAACTTTGAATGCATCTGTTTGTGCTTTGCTGTTCAGAGATGCAGATTTTACCATGCCATTTTCCTGCTGACTGTATTCTGACCGTTTTCTTTGAAAGAAGTTGAGTGGCTTATTGATGTGATTGGTAAACCACACATGGGTCTCTCCTCTGCCCCCACCACCCCCACTGTGAATCCAAGAGCAAGATACGCCTTGTCATATTTTGTTTTCGGCTTTCTCTTTGGTTTATTACCGTCAGGTTTTTCTCTGCTGGCACTGCATCGCCTGTTTTCTTTGTTGCTCTTGTCATGAATTGATCCATTATTTAACATTATGCACCCCACTGTCTCTGTGAAGTTTAATATATTTATATTGCTCCACTGTCAATGTTAAATCCAATGTTCCAGTATGTTGTGCTCACATTCTACATACTCCTGAATAAATCTGTGCTTATTCAAGCTACAACAAAGAAAATCTTTCTCCATGGCCTCCTGAGTATAATCCAGCACTGCTGTGTCTGTGTTATCACACATATGTTTCTGAAGCCTGTCTGAGGAGGAGGAGGCTGAGTGCCAGCCACCTGTCACAGACTGTGATAGGCATACATATTGTTTATAACATTATGAATTATTTGCCTCATTTTCAAGTAAAAGCATCAGACATTGGTGGTCAAATCTGGATTTGGGTTTGAAATGGTTCAAACCAGGGATCTAAAGACGTCACATTTCTTTAACCTTGGGTTGTCACTGCATTAGCAAACTGACTCTTTCCACTCAGGCAACTCTACTCACTGGATCATACTAATGTACGTCTCCACGTTCATCATGTCACCGTCCCTCCAGTCATTCTTGAATCCCAGCACTAGGGTGTTTGGCTTGAGGCGACCCAGACCAGCAGCCTTCAGATGGGACAAACACAATCAAATGAATTCACATATTCATTTGTTAAAGGCTTGCCTAAGAATCACTGCCACGGTCATTCTGGAGCAACAAGTTCAAAATGTGAACAATCTGAGTGTCAGTTGTTATCACTTCCAGCTTTAACACCTGAGATGGAAACTTTGACAGCATTGTGTGTGACTTACCTGTGTAAGTTCACTGGAGCCTGCCAGTTTCATTTCTCACCACATGTTCTAAAACTAGTCTCATTTTAAGATGTTTTACACCATGTTTAGGATTAGTAATAATTCCTGTGATATTCAGTTTTTTTCCTCTTGTCAACAAATCCCATGTGCAGAGTACCGAGTATCCAGAGCCTGACACACATTTTATTCCACTGAGCCATTGAACTGTTCTGTCATTAACGGTGTCCTGTTGTCAGTAATACTCACAGAGAGAGCACCACATCTTGCTTCATCTGCAGCTTAAAATGTTTTTGTTCTGTTTGAGTAATATTTGAAAACTACAGTATCTAATAGTTTTAGGAAATGGCTAAGTCTTTATTTTTTAAACGATATACTTGTGAGATTGACATTTTCAGCTTTAACCAATGAAGTCACAAAGTATTAAAAGACATACTAACAGATCATTGGGTGGATCTTTTCATGGGACTTGTTGACCATAAGAAAAATACTGAATAATATCAGTCCAAGCAGGGAATCTCACTCCACATTTTTCCTATTTCTTCTTTCCTTTTCTACTTGGGAATAATCATTTATACGCATCTATGCAGCCTAATGAGACCTTGTATGTAATATTAGCCTATAGAAATCATATTAATTTGATGTGACATACACTGAGATCATGAGAGAAAGTTTGAGGACACGCTGGGCCCAAATTCAATGAACTTTATAGCCTCTTGCACAATTAATAAAATCATCCTCAACCAGGAGAAATCATTTCAAACTTTCCTTGTTGGCAGAATCTTTGAACAATTGTGACAAATGACCCATTATAAGCATGTGCTTATTGCTGGCTGTTGGGTCTCTCTGTGCAAGTCAAGGGGGTACGAGGGGCTTGAACAACGCTCCCTGGGAATTAATCTTTGCATGTAGGCAGCTAACTTATCTCAGTGCAGTTTACTTACACAGGCCTTACTCACCTGAGGTCTCATTTTTAACACCATCACAGTGCTACAGTGCTGTTTTCTCACCTGGAGCAGGTACTGTGTGCCCTGCCTCATGTCCTCAGCAAACACTGGTGTGTAGAAGGCTTTGGTCTCATTCTTCAGCAGCCAGCGCTGGTACCGAGACTGGTCTGTGGCAAGATCTTTGAAGTTTGGCCTTCTGTAGCCCTGTGGGGAGGCGCACACACACACACACACACACACACACACACACACACACACACACACACACACACACACCATGCTAGACTTATGAAGGACACTCAATAAATGCAGAACCTCAAACCCTGACCATAAGCTAGACCTAATTGTGACCTGAACCTCAAAACCAAGTCTTAACCATCAAACAGCCCTTTAAAGCTGTGAGGACTAGCCAGAATGTCCTCACAATGAAACCAAAATCCCCAAAATCTGATACTGTGTCAGAATAAACTGGAATGTAACCATTCAACCAAAGCACTGCGTGTTCAATTAGTGTTTTTTTACTTTTACTTTTACATTTAAGTGTTTAATCAGACACTAGGGAAACTAGTCACTGGAAACATCTCTAATCTGTAGGTCCACATGTCCAAGGTCAGATGTCACAGGATGCTTAATTTAATCAGATTGTGATCAGAGACTGGAGAATTCAACCTGCAGAACAAAGTCCTACTTTCAACCTCCTCATCGGGGAGTTTGTTTATTTCTGCAGAAAACAGTTGACAAAGCTGTTCTCCGGCCAGGAAACTGCGATGCCATTAGCTAGGAATGTTTACACCATTTAACTTGTGCTGAGGTCTCTCTCGGTCTTAATGGAAGCAATAGAAACATGCACTGGGGCAGATCAGAGGCCACTTGTGGAGGGCAGAGTGAGCTGGAGCTGCTGGACTGTACAGAGCCTGCATTCAGCCAAACAAAATGGCCTTTCCATTGTGAAGCCTGATGCTTGGCCTGGATTTGTAAACTACAGTGCTACAGTATCACTCAGGCTACAGCTGATACTATGTATCTGAGATTGGTGGAATAGGTGGACAGTGACTTCACCATCAGACTTAACCACTGTCCATAAACTGGTCTAAACTCACTGACACTGAGCAGGCTCCATTCAGTGACAACAAAGAATCCTAATCAACCAAAGTCTTCACATCACAGATTTTAAACCAGCACAGTATAAACAGGACTGCAGTGCTCTGAAACATTCAACAATCACTACCTCATATATGCTCATTTAAATGAGCCAAAGCAGCAGCTAGTCGAAGGAATCTTTTGTGACAGCTCGTGATGCTTCACTGGTTCCACATTTACACCAGTGACATTTTCCAACAACCACATCACTGAGGTCTGTACAAGCCAAAATGGTCCTTATGTGCTGGTGAAGCTGTGTAGTTTATTGAGTAATTGGCTAGTATTTACTGTGAGCTCAGTGGGTCTGTCCCCAAATCAGGATTTGGATTTTCAGACTTTTCAGATTCAGAATTAGTACTTGTAACTGATGCACTGATGCAGTGGACAGCAGGAGCTGAGGTCGTACCTGTGCCTGCTTCAGATTTTGTTTAATCACTTTCATTGACCAAGTACTGGAACTGAAAGATGACCTCCCTTTCCATCAGCCCTCTCTACTTCCACCACAGTTCATTTAGTGGTTGGGTCATTGATTGACTTTGTTTGTTTGTAAAGGTTTCAGCCCTCCATGCTGCTGCACCTGCACTGCTCTGTGTGCAATGACTCGGATTCTTCTCAACCCCAGGCCTCCACCCAGTGACTTTTTTTTTGGGGGGGTGATGCTTTGTTGACAGGGCAGTGAAAAGAAGACAGGAAACAGGGAGAGAAAATAGGGGATTTTAGTTTTAGAGTTTAAAATGAGGACAGGTTGTACAGTGGTATGAAAAAGTTTGGGCACCCCTGATAATTTTTAAGATTTTCCTTTATAAATCACTGGTTGTTCCGGATCAACAGCAATTTCAGTTAAATATATCATATAGCAGATAAACACAGTGATATATGAGAAGTGAAATAAGTTTATAAGATTTACAGAAGTGTAATAATTCTTTAAACAAAGTAGGCGGTGCATAAGTTTGACACCCTTGTTGTTTTATTGATTTGAATACTTTAACACTAATTATTGGAACACAAAATTTGTTTGGTAAGCTCATTGACCTTTGACCTACATACCTGGTGAAGCCAATCATGAGAAAGAGGTATTTAAGGTGGCCAATTGCAAGTTATTCTCCTCTTTGCATCTTCTCTGAAGAGTGCCAACATAGAACCTCAAAACAACTGTCAAATGACTTAAGCAAAGATTGTTCAACATCATGGTTTAGGGAAGAAGTTCAAAAGCTCGCTCAGAGATTTCAGCTGTCAGTTTTCACTGTGAGAAACATGGTGAGAAATGGGTGACCACAGGCTGATTCTGGTAAAAGGCCCGGAGTGGCAGGCCAAGGAAAATCTCCAGATAAGCACAGGCGAAGGATGTGAGAACAGTCGAAACTCAACCCACAGACCAGCTCAAGAGACCTACAACATGATCTTGCTACAGATGGTGTCACTGTGCATCGTTCAACTATTCAAGCACTTTGCACAAGGTGATACTGTATGGGAGAAATGTCACGGAAGAAGCCTTTTCTGCGCACATGCCACAAACAGAGCCTGAGGTATATAAAACACCCATTTGGACAAACCAGCTTCATTTTGGAATAAGGTACTGTGGACTGATGAAACTAAAATTGAGTTATTTGGACATAACAAGAGTGGTATGCATGGCGGATGAAGAACACAGCATTCCAAGACAAACACTTGCCACCACAGTAAAATTTGGTGGTGGTTCCATCATGCTGTGGGGCTGTGTGGCCAAACAGGTACTAGCAATCTTGTGTTAAAGTTGAAGGTGCATGGATTCCAGTCAGTATCAACCCAGATTCTTGCAGACAATGTTCAAGAATCAGTAGAGCAAAGTTGAAGTTAGCATGGGGCTGGATACTTCAACAAAATAGCGACCTAAACACTGCTCAAATTCTACTAAGGCATTCATGCAGAGGAACAAGTACAACGTTCTGGAATATGCATCTCAGTCCCAGACCTGAATATTATTGAAAATCTGTGGTGTGATTCATGGAGCTGTCCATGCCACGGAAACCATCAAACCCTGACTGAATTTGGAGATGTTTGTAAAAGAGAATGTCAAAAATACCTTCAACCAAGTCAGACCCTCATTGGGCTTCATGGAAGCGTTTAGAAGGCTATTTCTGCAAAAGGAGGATTTACTGAATATTGATGTAATTTTTCTGTTAAGTTGCCCAAATTTATGCACCTGCCTACTTTTTGTTTAAAGAATTGTACACTTTCTGTAAATCTATAAACTTTATTTCACTTCTCATATATCACTGTGTTTGTCTGCTATATGATATATTTAACTGAAATTGCTGATCCGAACAACCAGTGATTTATAAAGGAAAATCTTGAAAATTATCAGGGGTGCCCAAACTTTTTAATACCACTGTATATGCTGTAATTATATTAATATTATAAACCTGTTTTATTGTCTTCCAACTGCATTTGTCACATGACTGTTTTGGCCCAATCACACAGCTGGGGAGTGTCACCTTCAGTAAAAGTTATGCTAGTTTAGTTTAATTCACTCAAGATGGATAATAACTCTGAGATTGTGACTGTGGATCTGCAGTTGTTATATCTGTACTAATGTTTACAAGCACTGCTAATTGTGTGACATGTAGTCAACATGCTTACATGATATACAGTGGTGGAAAAAAGTTTTCGGACACCCTTAAAATTTTACACAATCTCAAATATTATCATGAAATATTTGGGGAAAAATCTTTTTTGTGTTTCAAAGGGTGTGGCTGCATTAGACAGACACAAACAAATACAAATGATATTTTTTGTTTATTGTTTACAAGAAAAACTAACAAAACTAAATTCTTGACAGTTTCAATATGTCAGTTCTCAACATTGTTGGTATCAAAGTCAACAAATAACAGAGAATGTGTTCAAAACTGAACAAAAAATAAATAAACCATCACATCATCAAATGAATATTTAGTAGTCCATTAGCACGTAGTAGAGCTCTAATCCTGGCTGGCATGTTCCCCACGAGCCTTTCACACTGTTGAGGGGTAATCTTGTTCCATTCTTCTTGAATTACTGCTTTAATTCTTCTTCTTTGGTTTACGCTTTGAAACAGACCTTTGGATAATCCACACCAGATTTTCAATGGGGCTCATGTCCAGGGATTGAGCTGGCCACTCTAAGACCTGGATACAGTGCTCCTGCAGCCAAGTTCTACTGGCCCTGGATGTGCAGCAAGGAGCATTATCTTGTTGAAACATCCAGTTTTGACTTCGACAGAACAGTGCACGTGCAGAAGGGAGCATGTGGGTTTTGAGAATGGCACAATACTTGGCAGAGTTCAATGTGCCATTACAGACAGTGAGATGACCAACACCAGCAGCACTCATGCATCCCCAAACCACGATACTGCCTCCATCATGCTTGACAGTAGATACTGTACATGCTGGAGATAATGCTTCGCCTGGCCTTCTGCGTACCCTCACATTATCAGGAGGAGGATAAAGCTGGAAACTGGACTTATCTGACCACAGAATCTTCTTCCAATTCCTGGCTGTCCAGTTCTTGTGTGCTTGGGCCCAACGACGCCAGGCTAACCTCTGTCTCTCATTGATCAGGGACTTCTTGACAGCCTTGTAGGACCTTAAGCCATGATCTAAAAGTCGGCCACACACTGTGCGGGTGGAACACTGGACACCAGTTTGGTTTGACCACTGCTGCTGAAGCTCCTGTGATGTCATTCGGCGGTTTTCCCTGCACATGTGGATCAGGATGTGGTCATTTCTTGCTGAAGAAACCCTTGGACGCCCAGATCTTGGTTTGTCTTCCAAGCTGTTGGTTTATCTGTATTTCTGCAGAGTGTACCCAACTGCTGAAGGACTGCATCTGTACTTCCTGGCTATCTGGCGGCAGCTGTACCCTTCCTGGCTGAGAATCTGTATCTTCAGGTGTGTTTCCTGCGTTAGGTTCCTTGTTTTAGCCATTTTTTTCTCTGAAGAACTTTCAAATGTGCTGGCTTTATATAGACAAAAAAGCATGGCAACAAAAATTGTGTCTTTTAATAAAAAGCACAACCTTCATTAGTGGATCACTGGTACCAAAATGACCGAATACTCAAAATTTCTTATGTATTTTCATGGAACCAATCAATTTTAAGTTTTTAATGGCTTTTTTAGGATTTGTTTAGTATTTTGGCTGTGGCTGTACTAAAAGAAATTGCACTTGAAGACCTAAGAGTGATTCTTAATACAATATTTCACAAATGCATGGGGTGTCTGAAAACTTTTTTCCACCACTGTACTCTGTCTGAAAACTTCTTTTCAACAAACATCTGCAGTATTTAATTAGTAATATCATATCTGTCTGGGCTGGGTCATGAGTCTGAAGTACTTTAGGAGCGTATACAGGTTTTTTAGAGCATTTTGTATAACCACAAAAGGTAAAACAACAAACACTAGGAGAGTATATGCTCACCGCGCGAACATGACCACAGATCATCAGGCCTACGTTCTTGGTGAAGCTGTGAACCAGGTCCAGAAGAGCTGGTCGAGAGTTGGGGTAGCCAGTCATCACCAAACACTGGGGTCTACAGTCAGACAAAGAAAACATCAGCATGTCAGCTTTAATGTCAGTTTTTACTATACACATACACATTAACAGTTTAACAGTTTAACAGTTCAATCTTCTGCTGAGACATTAACAGAGTAGCTAGTTTTAAAATCTGTGGCCACTTTTTCTTCTGACCTTCACAGTGGCCTCCAGTCTCAGCACAGGACAAAAAAACAGCAGCAGAGTAGCGCACATCAAAGCAAATATGTTAAGCACCATGGGATTTAATGGAGGCGGAGAGAGGAGGAAGAAGGAGCTCAGAGGAACACACGAGTCATTCTGAGGACACCAACAGATGCCTTTTAATCTCCTGCTTGGTTTGCTGCCATGGGAACAGTCCAAAGGCACATTATCACTAATACATCCTCAATAATACCAGTGCACCATGTGCTGCATGTGGAAGCATTCAGAGCATAACCACAGAGCCTGGGGGATACATGAACAACACCAGCTTCTAGTGGTTCAATACCAGAAACTGATTTAGGAGAATCGAGTTTGATTATTTCTGTGATTTTGTGTAAATTAGCCATATCATCGGGATATATTACACAATGACAGCACAGGCTGGGTATCTTCATCTTTATGTTCCAGTGGTCAAATTCTCATTTAAATACAGATTTAAAATTGACATATAATCTATCATTCATTCAATCATTCATAGTGACAAGAAAAAGTCAGTGAAGCCTTGGATGTGAGAAGTGGTTGAAGCTCCTTTGGCAGCAGTAACCTCAGTCCAGCTCTTCCAGGAGGAAGTTTGGATCATTCTTCCCACAGAGCTGCTTCAGCTCAGACATATTCTCAGGATGTGTGGTGTAAACGTCTCTCTGAGCTCATTCCACAGCAGCTCTGTTGGGATCAGGTCTGGGCTCTGACTCCACAAGGTGGATTTTCTTTGTCTGAAGTCTGTAGCAGATTTACTCTGATGTTCAGGCTCATTGTCCTGCTGACTCTGTCAAATTATTTTTCCATAAATATCCACTGTTGTCATATATCACCAACAAATAAGGTAAGTAGACGATACCAGTATGATCTGAGGATAGCTGCAGTGTTTGTAGTATGTTTTAGTATGCTAACAGATGATCTGATTAGTCTGAGGTATAAAAGGTAAGCTATTAGTAAGCTATAAGTATATCTTATTAGCTTACAAACAGCCATAACACCAAGGCCACTTTCAATATATGATAAGAAGATTTTTTTCAGAAAACCACTGCCTGGTTCAGAGCTGGTGACAGTAACTACAGGTGTGTTTATTTAGTTAGTCAGTCAGTAGGGGTGCTTCTCTGTGTTTTTTTTACCTGAAGTTCTTGATGTGGTCTTCCACGCCACTGAGGTGCAGAGTGTGGGTCAGGGCCTGGTGGTAGGTCAGAGCCTGGGTCGATGAGCCCCAGTTCACATCTGGAGAGGAGGACGCATGCAGGCAGAAACACACAGTTCAGTTAGGAAGTGTGTTTACAGGTGGTCTGGCCGGGCTGAAGACCGTGTGACTCCTGTGGTGTTACAGGCATTGAGAAGGCCTCCTATGTGTGTGTAGCTGCATGTCAAACTGAGTGTGCACACAGGTGCCCAAAGCCAGCTCTGTGTTTGAAGAGGTGCAAGGAGTGTCAGGGGGTGGAACAACTTGACAGCTCAGTATCATGTAGCAGTGTGATATGTGAATTCAACAGAAAAAAAAAATTCTTTGTTGACAGTTTTTCACTTTGGTAAAAAAAAATCAACAGTCTGACAGTTTTGGAAATGCCACAGAGATGGGTCCAGATGGTGTTCAGTTGAGCTTAGGGCAAAGACCAGGGGAGGGCCAAACTGTAAGCTGAGCTCCAACCCCTCTACCTAACCTTTACTGTTCTACATGTTCCATGTTTCCAAGTATCACATGTAGAAATTGAAATATAAGACACTGAAACTTCATGGGCTTCAGTTTGGTGTGAGGGCTGACTCTTGACAAACAGCACTGGTGCAGTGATTGTACAACACCCTCAGCCTCATATGTTCATGCTGTGAGTTATCTGCAGCCTCTACATTTTTGTGTATTCTTTAAAAGGTTTTGATCTGAAAAATAAAATGGTGGTTTGCCAAGACAGGATAACATATCTCCCTACTTAGATGGAGTAAGATGCATATAAAATAACACAGACCTGTGGGACATATTCAGAATATTCATTAATCATCAACATGACAATATGCTACTTTGTTTGTGCTCCTGCTACAGGTGGAGCTGCTGGACCAATCAACAAATCATCATTTACCAAAAAACACAATTAATTTAATTTAAAATCAATACAATACATACACAATACAGCATAAACTATTTGCCGATTTTTTTGACACAAGTTACATAAATACCCCATAACAATCAGACTGTTGCTGAACAGAATATGTTTTTCACTGCTGGTGATGCTAGGCTATATTTATTTATATATGCAGGTTACAGTAAACAGCCGCTGTGTGCATCATGTTTTCATAATTAGAGCATCTTTTAAATGATTCTGAGGTTTCAAATGTTTGTTGTCTGAAATTCCTTGATTCTTTAAACAGTGACTGTCATGACCTTATGGACCAAACTGTGCTAATTTATTACTCAGTAGCTCACCTGGCTTCTTGTAGCTGACGTAGATGTAGAGACCCAGGACAATGACATTAGTGAGGAGAGCAGCCCACCAGTTGATGACAAACATCACCACACAGCACAGTATGGCTCCAGCAAGAGAAACCCACATGTTATAGTATATGAAGCTAGGACGCCACCCTGCAGCACCAATGACAAGAAGTCACAACAGCGCAACAAAAAGACACAAAAAGGACATTTAAAAACAAAAAACAGACTCAAGAGTGCTAGTCACCTACTGTGTGGGAATCATAATGTTTGTAAAATAAATCAAGATGGTAAACTGGGGAAATGCACTTCATGTTAAGGTTGAGGAGAAATTCAATTTGTCTCCTTAACTCACCAAATTAAATCGGACCTGCAACTCAAAAGACTGAAAATTAGGAGAAACTGTGGTCATCCTCTTTTTCCAATCATTTTCATTGTTAACATGGTCTTAATGTATTAGATGTTGCTGTTAAAGAGTATGGCTCAAGTTAAAGTTGTGTTAAAGAATGAGAGTAGCAGTCTGTTAGACTGGAGACCAGAGGGTTATACCAGCTAATAGGGACCATGTTTATTTACTGGGTACCAAAGAAACTAGACTAGTGGGATTTTAGTGATGGGGCACAGTTAGACTGTGTGTGATTACACAATGACAGAATCTAAAACAAACCACTGGACATAAAGGGTACATTGACGGTGCTGTTCTCAGTACGGTGCAGGGGTTTTATGTGTCCCCGGGAGGGGGGAGAAATTGGCCCCCAAAGAGGCCTGAACACCAAATGGAGTTTGTAGTTTGTGAGAGCCTGTATTACTGTTGGCATTTGACTGAGTCATGTACCATTTAAGTCCATGTAATTACATGACCTGCCTGAAGGAAAAAGAAGCAGATAAAGAATCTGTACCTGAAGTTCTGCTAGAGCTTTGGTAGTGAGAGGGAGAAAAGCACAGAGCTCAATATATAAAAAAAAATCAACTATAGCATTTCATACAGCTGTTCAGTCTACAGTCTTAAGAGTCAGTTCATCGAAATTCCGAAAACCCTGCAGGTTTAGGTCTCATTAGTCCAGGTTTTGAGGTATCTGTGTGTGATTTCTGCTTCCACACTGATACAATGGAGGGGAACAGAATCTCATCTCCTGCCACAAACAATGTTTCCATCACTTTGGATAGTTCAACAGTTTAATTAAGGTTAGGGTTCAATGTCATTGTACAGGATCAAACCTGAATCTTTTCTAACTCCTTATCAACTGTAGCTTCCAATATTTCTAAATTAAAAAAACGAAATAAATAAATAATTAAAGCATGAAGCTTCAGTTTAGATCTTTTGTTACGTGAGAAGTCTGAAACAGTTTTGAGTAGTAATCTCATCAATGTTGACAACCTGCGGCTGCAGCCTAAAATGAGATGAGCAACAAAAGATATCAGGTGCTGACCACATGTATCTGACACATTGGAATATGGTAACAGCTACAACTACTGCTTTACCCTGCACCAGTTACCTGATCCAAACAGTGCAGTCCTGATTCATAACTATCAAGTTTGTAAACGTCAAACATTTACTTAAAATCCCGGGCTCAGCTATCTGAAAACTGGAGAAACTGTGTGAATTTGTCAGTGCGTGGATCTACAGTATGTGTTGATTTCCTCTGTCAGGACCTGGACCTGCACTTCTGTTACAGTTGAAAATGAGTACATTTACAGTAATACTGCTCATGTCCCTGAGTCATGGAAATGATCATCTGACTGCTCCTGCAGTACACTGAGAAAATACACACTAATTCTCCATCAGATGTTCTATTAGCCTTTCCATGAACAGTCTGATACAACCTGTCTTGTGAGCTGTCACTGGCTCTAAGCTCTTTGAGGCTATCTACAGCTCAACTAATTCCTTTCGAAATCCCATCATTTCCCATCACAATCATTGTTAAACACCACAAGACCCATGACTGAACTTCTGTTTTTAAAATCACACAATGTCTTCTGTGTCTCCTATGACAAGTTCCTCTGTTGTCTTACTTCTGGATCTAGCATATTTTGACTTCTTTTCTTCTGTCTCTGGGTCTTGGTCTTACCTGGTGAGTTAGCCAATGAGGCATGGAACACAGAGAAGTTTATCAAGGCATAGGACGCCAGGAAGAAATTGGAGATGATGGGGGCAATGGTGTTCAGCTCAGCTGCAATAAGAAAACAGAGAAGTCAAGTCAGAACGGGCCAGAGCTCCCACCTGCAAATTCATGTTCTCTAAAACATCTACACTTCAGTTTTGTCATACTGGAAAAATGTCATGACAGTCCATTTATTGTATCCAACTATTGATGAAACCTTCAGTGTAAAGTATTCTAACAACTGGTGGGCAGCGAGTTTGGTGGAAATACTCAGGGTCCTCAGAGGACACCTCCTAATGATTCTGGATACCATCAGGTGCAGCTCTGGACCAAAACTTTGGTTTGCTAGGAATATCACTGGACCCCTCAGAATAACTCCTAATGTCTCCTGATGAAACCATCAGGTGGTGTTACAGGAGGAGGAGGGGTCAGATCGTGCCACTGTACTGTCAGACTGAATATTTTTAGTCTGCCAAATGGTAAGGTCTCTAAAAAGAGCTAAATAATAAAAATAATGCTAATTAACATTTTCCAAAATACATTTCAGCACAGAACTACATCATTTGGTGTTAACTGTAGCCAAAAAGGGAATCTTCTCAAAGATACTGCAGTTTTAAATAAATATTCAGTCATTAGTCATTTTATCATTCATATATGTTCAAATAGTTGAAATAATTAACTGGAAATGCATCAACTAAACACTGTCTTCATTTCCCTGTAATTAGTAACAATTACTACCAATATAGTACCAATTGATACTATAATTAGTGCCAGTTGTCTAATTGTCAGAGGCCCGGGCATGTAAATGAGCAGTGTGTGCAACCGTACCGATGAGGATAAAGGCCAGAGCGATACCGAAGGTCAGGATGTAGCCACGGAGGGGCTCATTGTTCTTGCCATAGCCTTTGGCGAACATGCCCAAGCCGGGGTAGATGTTGTCCTTACACAAAGCCTTTAAAATGGAAAAGAGAAAGCTGCAGCATGAACTACTATCAAATTAAAAATGAACCACTAGCTGGTTGTTGGTGTTACTCATTAGAAACCTCAATGTAGCTGAGGACGGTCTTACCTGAAAAACTTTAGGTGCACTGACTAAAGAGGCCAGGGCTGAGGACAAAGTGGCAGAGAAGATTCCAGCACTGATGATGGGCCCGAAGCCAGAAACCAGGCTCATCACCTGAACCGAAATAAAATGGAAATTGAATTGTTTGACTTTTTCATAACTTTATCCTATCTCTCTGAAATGCTCCTGATCTAGAGCTACTTCATACCTGGAAGTCATTATGGAGTCCATACTTGCAGCTACCTTTTTCACTCTTACAGGCAGAGAAGTCGTAGCCAAACTTGCAGGCAGCATCAGTGCAGTTCATGAACTGAGCACTGAGTGTGTCATTCACATTTCCAGTGGCGTCTCTCACAATACAGGAGCCTATTGTTAGAGAAGTCATATGTTAAAACTGTGCTAGGAAATGACTGTTAAAGCTTCAGAGAAGATGATGAGTAGGTACTACTGCACCTGTTGAAACAGCAACACCCAGGTAGACTATTCCTGTGATCAATATGGCCAGGAGGGTTCCTCTGGGAATGGCTAGCTGTGGGTCCTGCAACAAACAACCACAACATAGACTTAAGATAACAGGCAATCTAAAACTGAACAAACTTCTCAATCTTTATCAAATAAGGTGTCATGATGATGTCACCAATCCTCTGCCTGTCACACTGAAGGTCATCAGCTCAATCACAGTCTCACTATTTCCAACAATATTCACAATATTCAGAAAAGTCTACAGATAATGAGTTTGCTTAGTTTGACAGATCTACAAATGTCCTCCATCAGGATAAAGCCCTTGAGATCAATCATCTCTTAGTCCAGGAGATTTTGTTCATAATTACAAGTGACTTACAGCAAGATCTCCTGAAATGTTGGCTCCAGCCAAAATACCAGTGGCTGCAGGGAAGAAGATGGCGAAGACAGAGAAGAACGTCTCCTCTCGGAAGTCCGGACCCATGTTCTCCCACATGATTGCACCTGACAGGAACATAAGAGTTTTAAACACAGAAAAGGCAGCTGACCAAGCTGTCAGTCCCACCACTGCCTCAGCAAACCTCCACGGTCAGGGTTAGGAGGTTGTACATATAAGAAGAGTTTCATACCGTCGTAGCCAAAGAAGCCCACAGATTCCTTTGGTTTGGAAGGAATGAAGGTTCCAATGAAGAAGTTGACAATGGCTGTAACGAGGACAACAAGCAAGAAGATCTGGGCCTACAGAGAAGCAAATGATCCAATGCATTAGTCAGCACTGACCATTGTATGGATCAGTTAGTGTGTAATCCTTTTCTTAAAGTCCATTGTGGGATTTTTTTGACAAGACATGGACACCGCTCTTTCATACCAAAGGTCAGAACCTGCTCATACCTTGGCTTCCCATTCCATTCCTGCCACAGAGATGCCCAAGAGAACAATTACTGTGATGGTTCCGACGATTCGGATGTCATTTATTTGATCCGTCATGATGGCATCTACACCCTGAGAGACAATACAAGGAGTCATTCAATGGAATAACAATTACCAGCCAATTCCTACAGAACAAAGGATTTTTTTAGCTACTTGATATGACAAAAGACTCAGTTTAATAGTTCTATAAATATTACAGATAATACAGAACAGATCTCTCTCTCTCTCCCTCTATTTGTCTGGACAGCTGAGCTGCTGTGGACTGGTCATAACACAAAGAAGGAACTTTCCACAAAAGTCCAATGTGTGAAGCTACTCAGTTGAACTTTCTAATTCAGGCTGCTAAAGGTCAAATCTGCAGCAATTAAACTGTGGACTTTGTCCCTCATCACTCACCATTGACTGACTTTTTCAGCTCTAAAAAGCAGCTCTATGTTATTATCAATATTATCCAAACAGAGGATAATGATGAGGGACCTAGTTCATCAGCACAAACCCCAAAAATGACACCCCTGCACCAATTTAAAAAACATTCTGGGTTGACATTAGCTTCTAAGTTGAATTATCAAGTATGGCTGACACAGTGGTGCAGTGGTTAGCTCTGTCTCATCACAGCAAGAACTGGGTTGAACGTGCAGGTCAGCTGGGGCTTTTCTGTACCTGTGCGGGTTTGCCCTCTCACAGTCCAAAGACATGCAGGTTAGGTTGAATGTGAATGATCCGTCTCTATGTGTCAGCCCTGTGACAGACTGGTGATCTGTCCAGGATGTGCACCCCCCAACCCTCATTGAGTATCAGTTGGGATCAGATCCAGCCCCCACCCCACCATCCTCTTAAGGACAAGCAGGTATAGCTAATGGAGGGCTGATATACTATGCTGATATCAGTTAATCTGTATGGTGTCATATTGGTAACCATTCTCTCTCTTGGTCTGTAGCAGTAAGCTGTCTGTGGGACCTGGGGTAGGTCCAGTATAGTCAGAGCCAAGGGGTTCTACAGGAGAAAAAGCAGCAATCACAAACTGTCTAAAAGCACCGCAAGGTGTTGAGAGACTTACGGCAAGAAGTTCCACAACTGTTTCAGCAAAGCCCACCACATACATGGCTACAGCCACTGCATTGGCGAAGGCAAATATCAGACCAATAGAGCCTCCAAACTCTGGGCCCAGACTCCTTGAAATTAAGTAATATGCTCCACCTGGAAATAAAAGAAAATGGACAAGAAATCAAAGTTAACTGCTGTGAAAACTGTGAACAAATGAAATATGTAGAGTACAGTATGTACAGTTTGGATTTACTATTCCTCTACTGACTATGTTTATGCATACAGAGGGATGATAGTGAAATGTATTACACTGGGAAATAACTGTTAGCAGCATGTCCGGTATGGTCCAAACTAGCACAACGGTCAATTATGCACTCTCCTCTCGTGTGATGTGTTTTAGAATATCATGTCCACACAAAGCTAACCGTTGTGAGAGGACTCCAGTGCTGCCCACACTCCACATCATGGTTATTTTAGGTCCAGGATCACATAACACTCAGCCAATCAGCTGTTTGAAATGGTATGTCTGATGTCTAACTATTGTCTGTAGTCATACACTTGGCTTAAAATTATCCAGAGGCCTGGCTAGAGAATTCAGAGCACATAAAAAGTTGCACTGTGTTGTGGAATTAAACACTGTTGCGCATGAGAGTGTGCTGCATGTGTGTTCTGGGCTCACCAGCCAGTCACAACAAAGTTTCAGTCGTCACCAACCTGACAGGAGCACACCCCATATTAAATATGTTAATGTTGTTTGCAGTCCTGTTTCCATTAGCTTCCAGTGCTGTTACAAACCAAACCTTGATCATAAGTCAGACATTACAATCCCAACTCAAGGTCCACATGCTAGCTTTCTCCTGAGCTTTCAACCACATTTCATGGAGCAGATGCGTTTGGTTGTCATGGAGATAAAGCTAGTGATAGGTGAGCTCAGTAATAATTTTAATATTTAAATTTGGGACACAAATTAAAATATTAAATCTGTGTTGGCTCTCTCATTTTATTAGGAACAAATGTTCAGTCCCACGATGCAGAAAACACCCTTGTTCAGTCCAAACAGAGCAGAGGGTAAAATATTTGACACTGCTTTTGATCTATTTTGCTGATCTATCTAATAGAAAAGGAATGTGTTAATGTCTATGTCAGACCACCCAGTCTACTACTGCTTCCACTCATTTCAACACAAGGTTTTGCAGTCTTGAATTTCTCCTCTCACTGAGACGCCTGGGAGAGGCTTCTCTCATCAGACTCCACACATAATGCTCCTCTGAAATGGCTGATAGCTCATAGTTCCTGCTGTTTAAAATCACACAGGTGGATTACCCAGGTTCACACCAAACAGCAGGATGAGGTTAAATGCTATGTGAGAACTCTGCTGCTCCACACAGCCAATCACTGTAGAGAGGAGAGTCATGTTTACCTCCTCGTACAAATCCATTGGTGGCAATGGCAGAGGTGGAGAGGCCGGTGATGGTCGTCACTACGGTAGCCATGGCAACAATGGATTTGTACGAGGAGGTAAACATGACTCTCCTCTCTACAGTGATTGGCTGTGTGGAGCAGCAGAGTTCTCACATAGCATTTAACCTCATCCTGCTGTTTGGTGTGAACCTGGGTAATCCACCTGTGTGATTTTAAACAGCAGGAACTATGAGCTATCAGCCATTTCAGAGGAGCATTATGTGTGGAGTCTGATGAGAGAAGCCTCTCCCAGGCGTCTCAGTGAGAGGAGAAATTCAAGACTGCAAAACCTTGTGTTGAAATGAGTGGAAGCAGTAGTAGACTGGGTGGTCTGACATAGACATTAACACATTCCTTTTCTATTAGATAGATCAGCAAAATAGATCAAAAGCAGTGTCAAATATTTTACCCTCTGCTCTGTTTGGACTGAACAAGGGTGTTTTCTGCATCGTGGGACTGAACATTTGTTCCTAATAAAATGAGAGAGCCAACACAGATTTAATATTTTAATTTGTGTCCCAAATTTAAATATTAAAATTATTACTGAGCTCACCTATCACTAGCTTTATCTCCATGACAACCAAACGCATCTGCTCCATGAAATGTGGTTGAAAGCTCAGGAGAAAGCTAGCATGTGGACCTTGAGTTGGGATTGTAATGTCTGACTTATGATCAAGGTTTGGTTTGTAACAGCACTGGAAGCTAATGGAAACAGGACTGCAAACAACATTAACATATTTAATATGGGGTGTGCTCCTGTCAGGTTGGTGACGACTGAAACTTTGTTGTGACTGGCTGGTGAGCCCAGAACACACATGCAGCACACTCTCATGCGCAACAGTGTTTAATTCCACAACACAGTGCAACTTTTTATGTGCTCTGAATTCTCTAGCCAGGCCTCTGGATAATTTTAAGCCAAGTGTATGACTACAGACAATAGTTAGACATCAGACATACCATTTCAAACAGCTGATTGGCTGAGTGTTATGTGATCCTGGACCTAAAATAACCATGATGTGGAGTGTGGGCAGCACTGGAGTCCTCTCACAACGGTTAGCTTTGTGTGGACATGATATTCTAAAACACATCACACGAGAGGAGAGTGCATAATTGACCGTTGTGCTAGTTTGGACCATACCGGACATGCTGCTAACAGTTATTTCCCAGTGTAATACATTTCACTATCATCCCTCTGTATGCATAAACATAGTCAGTAGAGGAATAGTAAATCCAAACTGTACATACTGTACTCTACATATTTCATTTGTTCACAGTTTTCACAGCAGTTAACTTTGATTTCTTGTCCATTTTCTTTTATTTCCAGGTGGAGCATATTACTTAATTTCAAGGAGTCTGGGCCCAGAGTTTGGAGGCTCTATTGGTCTGATATTTGCCTTCGCCAATGCAGTGGCTGTAGCCATGTATGTGGTGGGCTTTGCTGAAACAGTTGTGGAACTTCTTGCCGTAAGTCTCTCAACACCTTGCGGTGCTTTTAGACAGTTTGTGATTGCTGCTTTTTCTCCTGTAGAACCCCTTGGCTCTGACTATACTGGACCTACCCCAGGTCCCACAGACAGCTTACTGCTACAGACCAAGAGAGAGAATGGTTACCAATATGACACCATACAGATTAACTGATATCAGCATAGTATATCAGCCCTCCATTAGCTATACCTGCTTGTCCTTAAGAGGATGGTGGGGTGGGGGCTGGATCTGATCCCAACTGATACTCAATGAGGGTTGGGGGGTGCACATCCTGGACAGATCACCAGTCTGTCACAGGGCTGACACATAGAGACGGATCATTCACATTCAACCTAACCTGCATGTCTTTGGACTGTGAGAGGGCAAACCCGCACAGGTACAGAAAAGCCCCAGCTGACCTGCACGTTCAACCCAGTTCTTGCTGTGATGAGACAGAGCTAACCACTGCACCACTGTGTCAGCCATACTTGATAATTCAACTTAGAAGCTAATGTCAACCCAGAATGTTTTTTAAATTGGTGCAGGGGTGTCATTTTTGGGGTTTGTGCTGATGAACTAGGTCCCTCATCATTATCCTCTGTTTGGATAATATTGATAATAACATAGAGCTGCTTTTTAGAGCTGAAAAAGTCAGTCAATGGTGAGTGATGAGGGACAAAGTCCACAGTTTAATTGCTGCAGATTTGACCTTTAGCAGCCTGAATTAGAAAGTTCAACTGAGTAGCTTCACACATTGGACTTTTGTGGAAAGTTCCTTCTTTGTGTTATGACCAGTCCACAGCAGCTCAGCTGTCCAGACAAATAGAGGGAGAGAGAGAGAGATCTGTTCTGTATTATCTGTAATATTTATAGAACTATTAAACTGAGTCTTTTGTCATATCAAGTAGCTAAAAAAATCCTTTGTTCTGTAGGAATTGGCTGGTAATTGTTATTCCATTGAATGACTCCTTGTATTGTCTCTCAGGGTGTAGATGCCATCATGACGGATCAAATAAATGACATCCGAATCGTCGGAACCATCACAGTAATTGTTCTCTTGGGCATCTCTGTGGCAGGAATGGAATGGGAAGCCAAGGTATGAGCAGGTTCTGACCTTTGGTATGAAAGAGCGGTGTCCATGTCTTGTCAAAAAAATCCCACAATGGACTTTAAGAAAAGGATTACACACTAACTGATCCATACAATGGTCAGTGCTGACTAATGCATTGGATCATTTGCTTCTCTGTAGGCCCAGATCTTCTTGCTTGTTGTCCTCGTTACAGCCATTGTCAACTTCTTCATTGGAACCTTCATTCCTTCCAAACCAAAGGAATCTGTGGGCTTCTTTGGCTACGACGGTATGAAACTCTTCTTATATGTACAACCTCCTAACCCTGACCGTGGAGGTTTGCTGAGGCAGTGGTGGGACTGACAGCTTGGTCAGCTGCCTTTTCTGTGTTTAAAACTCTTATGTTCCTGTCAGGTGCAATCATGTGGGAGAACATGGGTCCGGACTTCCGAGAGGAGACGTTCTTCTCTGTCTTCGCCATCTTCTTCCCTGCAGCCACTGGTATTTTGGCTGGAGCCAACATTTCAGGAGATCTTGCTGTAAGTCACTTGTAATTATGAACAAAATCTCCTGGACTAAGAGATGATTGATCTCAAGGGCTTTATCCTGATGGAGGACATTTGTAGATCTGTCAAACTAAGCAAACTCATTATCTGTAGACTTTTCTGAATATTGTGAATATTGTTGGAAATAGTGAGACTGTGATTGAGCTGATGACCTTCAGTGTGACAGGCAGAGGATTGGTGACATCATCATGACACCTTATTTGATAAAGATTGAGAAGTTTGTTCAGTTTTAGATTGCCTGTTATCTTAAGTCTATGTTGTGGTTGTTTGTTGCAGGACCCACAGCTAGCCATTCCCAGAGGAACCCTCCTGGCCATATTGATCACAGGAATAGTCTACCTGGGTGTTGCTGTTTCAACAGGTGCAGTAGTACCTACTCATCATCTTCTCTGAAGCTTTAACAGTCATTTCCTAGCACAGTTTTAACATATGACTTCTCTAACAATAGGCTCCTGTATTGTGAGAGACGCCACTGGAAATGTGAATGACACACTCAGTGCTCAGTTCATGAACTGCACTGATGCTGCCTGCAAGTTTGGCTACGACTTCTCTGCCTGTAAGAGTGAAAAAGGTAGCTGCAAGTATGGACTCCATAATGACTTCCAGGTATGAAGTAGCTCTAGATCAGGAGCATTTCAGAGAGATAGGATAAAGTTATGAAAAAGTCAAACAATTCAATTTCCATTTTATTTCGGTTCAGGTGATGAGCCTGGTTTCTGGCTTCGGGCCCATCATCAGTGCTGGAATCTTCTCTGCCACTTTGTCCTCAGCCCTGGCCTCTTTAGTCAGTGCACCTAAAGTTTTTCAGGTAAGACCGTCCTCAGCTACATTGAGGTTTCTAATGAGTAACACCAACAACCAGCTAGTGGTTCATTTTTAATTTGATAGTAGTTCATGCTGCAGCTTTCTCTTTTCCATTTTAAAGGCTTTGTGTAAGGACAACATCTACCCCGGCTTGGGCATGTTCGCCAAAGGCTATGGCAAGAACAATGAGCCCCTCCGTGGCTACATCCTGACCTTCGGTATCGCTCTGGCCTTTATCCTCATCGGTACGGTTGCACACACTGCTCATTTACATGCCCGGGCCTCTGACAATTAGACAACTGGCACTAATTATAGTATCAATTGGTACTATATTGGTAGTAATTGTTACTAATTACAGGGAAATGAAGACAGTGTTTAGTTGATGCATTTCCAGTTAATTATTTCAACTATTTGAACATATATGAATGATAAAATGACTAATGACTGAATATTTATTTAAAACTGCAGTATCTTTGAGAAGATTCCCTTTTTGGCTACAGTTAACACCAAATGATGTAGTTCTGTGCTGAAATGTATTTTGGAAAATGTTAATTAGCATTATTTTTATTATTTAGCTCTTTTTAGAGACCTTACCATTTGGCAGACTAAAAATATTCAGTCTGACAGTACAGTGGCACGATCTGACCCCTCCTCCTCCTGTAACACCACCTGATGGTTTCATCAGGAGACATTAGGAGTTATTCTGAGGGGTCCAGTGATATTCCTAGCAAACCAAAGTTTTGGTCCAGAGCTGCACCTGATGGTATCCAGAATCATTAGGAGGTGTCC
>BRZM01001598.1:1641-19407 GCA_033238685.1 Lates japonicus | reverse complement strand
GTGTTTGTGTTTTTTATCACTAGTTAACATCTGAAAATAGAATCTCAGGCTTTACATGGGGGCATTGTGAGTTGAAATGATACGCTGGGCCAGAAAATGTTGCCGCTGATTGCACACAGCTGATGATAAGAATGCACGGCACAGCAGGCCGAGTTTCCTGAAGCGGGTGTTTATATGCCTCTGCTTACAAATTTTGAAGATGCATAAATATTTTTCTTCTTTTGTTTTGTCTCTCAAAGTAAATCTTTTTTTTTCTTTTTTCTTTTTTACTCTGTTTTTAGGTCAAGCAACCAAGAAAACATATGTGAGTTACAACAACCTCAGGATCTGATCAGCTTGAAAAATGAATGCTGTTTGTCCTTTATCTGTGATTGAATAAAAGGGAAGGGAGCAGTAGCGGAACAGAGAGAGACAGACAGAGACAGGAGAGAGAGCGCAGGCGTCCCAGCACCACCTGCAGTACCTATGCACTCCAGGACTGTGGATAGCATCCAACCTTCATCCAGACAATGATACATGAGTCCTGACAGAAACTAGCACAGCTGTAGGCCAGCGTGGTTGGGCCTCCACAACCAAACTGTAGGTTTTAAGCTCGTGTTGTTGGCCCCCGTCTCTCTGACAGAGAACAACTTGCCTGCTAAAAGGGGTCACTGTGGAAGAGGACAGTCACAAAAAAGAAAAAAAAAAGGAAAAAGAACAATGGATCTGCTTTCAAGATATTTTCTTTTGAAATGTCATTAAAGCCATATTCTCTTGGGGTTCCCATTATCTGATTTCTGTTTTGTATTGTTTCTAAGTGATTTTCTTCTGTGCCTCTTTTTCTTGAAGTTGATTTAATTACCTTGAACAGCGAGCTCTGCCACATACAGTATTTTTGTTTTACTGAAATCAACTCAAAATCAGTCCCAGATGATTATTATGTTAAGAGTGATGGGCATTGTAAGTATATTTTTTTTGTAAATATTTGAGAGTATTTTCATGTTTGGAGTACAAAAATAGATATCCAGTCTTTGTTCAATTGGATTTGGATGGTAATGAAAAGCACCACAAAGTGTTCACTTTGCATGTGCCAATGTATGTCTGTTATATTTGATGTAAACAAAAACAAAAAAAAGAGAGAAATAAATTCTGAAAATGATAATAAGCTTCAGCATCCTTCTGCAGTTTGTTTTCTTCACCAAGACTAAGCTTCATTAAATAACAGAATATGGCTTTAATCTGTTGTTGAATTGACCTCGCCCCCCTTTCCCCTGTATCTGCAAGCATGTTTGTTTTACATAGTTTCGTACTGGGTACGTTATGCCTAATTATGGTGTGGGAAACATTAATATCGGAGCAATCATGCAAGTATGTTGTGATATCTGTCAAAATATGAACATGTAATAAAATCATTTTGTTAACTTTTATACAATTAAACCAGGCAGCATATCATAGTTATTTCTGCGCATGTGCATGTATGAGTGTTTGTATGAGTGGGCATGTTTGTGTTTTCATACACAGAAGTAGAGGGTCCAGCGTTTTTAAAACTGACATATGAATAAGTACAATTAATCACTGCGTTGTTTATATGGGGGGGTCCTGTAAGCTGATGGAAATGTCACGCACTTGTATTTACTGGGTTTGGCCGCCATGACAGGGCATACTAGCCAGGCTCACTGAGCAGTGTTGCCACGCAGAGATTTGTGAGATCTGCTAGAGGAGAGGATGTCCACTCGCTGGCTCCCTTTACTCACCCCTTTTGCTCTTTCTGTCTCATCCCATTGTTTCTCCCTCTCGCTGTTGCTCCTTCCAGAGTCTTGCCACCAATCCCCCCCCACCCCCCCACCCCCACCCCCACATGAATAATATAACATGTCAGATCAATTTGTCCCACTGATGACCAAGGCTTTACGAGCTAACTGTTCTTTATTCCTGTGCCTGCCTGCAAGCATAATGTTACTATTTTCAATATTGATTATTATATAAAAACATGAATAGGCCACGCATGAGAGACTTCTGTTTCTTCATCCGGTATGCGTCTCCCTCCAGGCTGGTACATGGGCAAATGATATATGACCAAGAGATGCTGATTCCTCTTTTCTGTTTGTGTGTGTGACTGTGTGTGTGTGTGAGAGAGAGAGACAGAGGGAGAGAGAGAGGGAAAGAGATCCTTACCCACACAGGTTTTCTGTTGTTTCTCTTTCCATTTGTCTGGCATCTCTCTCAGCTCCTGTGGGACCAGATGGTCTTTACTTCTCATACGCACAGTCTGTCATTTTCTGTTGCACACGGCCAAGAAAAATCCCACTTATGCCCAATTAAGACTAGCCTCTCCCCCACCAAATTAATTGCCTATGTCAGTGTCTGTGTGCAAGTAATCAGTAGGGGCTGAACAGAGTTTAGATTTGCAGCTCAGCAAAAAGAAAAGAAATGATAAACAGCAGCTCGAGGTGTAGCACTCTGGATCTTGATATATGAAGCAAAAACTTCCAAAGATCTTTGAAATGCAGGACATGCACAGCACGTTCAGGAATCATTTTTACCTAACCTAAAATAGCATGAGGTATGGTTTACTCCAGCTTCAAACTCTCAAGGCTCCTGTGTAAGAGGCCCACCTGCTCAGTGCACACCTGTTCTGTAGGCAGTACTTTCCTGGGAGAATCAAGTAGGGGGGAAACATCAAAGGGAGGAAACTAATCATGGTGGACTGAGAGCAAGGCACACTCCACCACCTGGACTTAAATGTTTCAAACTCTAAGGACTGTCAGTTGCACATTATTATGCTGAACAACATTTGAAGCTGAACAATAGATTTTATAGACTTTTTAAAAAATGCACATGGTGCATGCTTGCCAAAAGTTCTGACTCTTTAAGAGTTGTCTAGCTACAAAGTTGTCAAAACTGTCGACACCGTGAAAGAATTACAAGTCTGCGTGACCCAATTTGGATGACAAGGTGACACCGCCGCTCCATGAAATGAACATTTTCAGTGCGCGCCTCATGCGACATGTACAAGTCCCAGCACCAAAAGGCTTGGGCTTTCTTCTTCTATCTGAGTTTTCATGTCACTTTGGTCCAGCTCCGCCTTTGAGGAAAGCCTTCTTTATCTTGTCAGATCTCCTGATGCGTTCTTTCACAGACAATTTACTGATGCTGAGTCTAGATTAGCTCTGTTTCATGGCTCCTGGGCCCTGGGCTCTCCTATCTCTCCATAAATGTCCAATTATCCAACTCCAGCCAGAGCGAAACGTTATCTGCTTCCCGTCAGTGACCAACTGAGGCCTGACATAAACGCAGGAACGGATAAAGACACTCTTCATTCTTCTTATTTTGTTCCCTGTTGCATCTTGTACACAAAACCTCCTCATGACACTTGTTTTTTTGTTTACCAGCATCATTTGCTTCCTCTGCATCTCTTCTGTTTTCAAGGAATCAGGCCAGTTACTGTTACCAGCACATGGTGACACTAAGATTTTATAATTAGTGGTACAGGAAGATAGCCAGTGGTTAGACATGAATCATAACATCCACATCTTCTCATAGGCACTAATTATCATCTGAAGGAAGATCACGTGTAAAAGAGAAAAAAAAAAAAATTGTGAAGAGGCTCCTCAGCTGAAACCGCTGTTTGTTTTTCTATGCGCGATCCAAGAAAAAGATACAGTGCCTATTTCTCTGAGAGAATAAATTAGTTTAAATACTGCGCTACTTTCAATTGTGAGTTCAGGAGCCTACTCCTTGCCCTGGTTTAGGGCTGGTGGCTAAGTGTGTGTGGGAGTAAAGTGTGTACTGTCAAGACAGATTTTGTTGGAAGAGACCAGGCACTATCTCTACCAAGCATTAGTGTCTCCTTGGCATTTATTCCTCTCTCTCTTTCTCCTCTCTCCTCCTCTCTCTCCTCACCACTTTTACTCCCCCAGATGGGGTGGTGGAGAGGATACATTTGAAATTTGCCTATTTGACAGTCGTTGAGACAGTGACTCCATGTGCACACAATTAGCCTAGCCACCTCCTTTATCTTCACTCTATCTTGGCTGTGGATTTAGGTACAGCGTTGTCTCCACTGTAAAATGACACACCTCTGGACTGTCTCACCTCCCCACCCCACCATCTCCCATCCAAACCTTAATTCCATCTTTCCCCAGTTAACAATGATTATTTGAAAATTATATCTGACTTCAGTGGATTTACCACCGCTGTGTTATTGAGACGCAAGAGTGAGATTTCAATGCTCTTCAACGCAGCTGAGTAGGTGCGCTTAATCTGTCATTTCTAATTTCCTGCTGAGAAAATGCATTCATGGAGTAGGAGTATAGAGCTACTTGCATGCATCCTGCTAAATATGTTGCAGCATTTGTTATGCTTGGCTGCGCAAGATGCAACTTACTTGTATAATATAAAGCAGTACACTTGACACTGAATCGCAGCTCAGTCTGACGCAAACAAAGTCAAAGCAGCACGAAACCACTCTGGGGCAGGACTGTAGCCAAGCAGACATGTGAGATAAGTGCCAGCCAATGAAATTTAACTAGAGAGTTAAGCCCTTGATTGCATGGAGCACAAAACAATGCATTTCCACATCCCACGCAGATCACTGTTATTTCAAAGAAAAGTAAATGCCTAAGAGAAACAAAGTACTGAAATGGAAATGACTAGTCAGGGAAGAGTGACAGAAATCCACATCAAACAAAGATGAAATTAAATTGAAAACCCCAAAGGTGCAGTGATTGAATCACATGCAGCACTCTTTGTTTGCTTGTTTGGGTGCAGATTAGTGGAAACAGGTGTCTGGTGTTATGCTTTTACTTAGTCTCCTTCTTCTTAAAACTGATCCTAATTCAGGCTCATAAATCCCTCACACGAATCCACCTCTAAAAGCTTAAAAGCTACGAGTTTAGCTTTGGGCATTGTGCAGGAAGTGTACTGTCAAATGATTATAAATCAATTCAAAGCGTGAAGTATGGTCTTACCTCGCAAACTACATCGCTGAATATTGCGTGTCTCATTTTTCAGTTGGCGTGGAGTGTGGAGCACTCTCCATTTGATTAAACTCTACCCAAAGGCTGCATCAATTATGTATCTTCACAATGGAGTTAATGGACTGCAATAACAGTTGAAGATGACTTGACTAAATTTCCACATGACATGGCAAGAAAAATCTCACTTTAGTAATGTAACCCTCCTGAACAGCTTGTCTGAAATGATAAAAGATCAGGTCTGCTTCTAGCTTATTAAATAAAATCACATTTTCTTTTGTTAATTCCACTGTTAATCTGTAAAACATTATGCCCTCCGACAGATCTGTCTCCTCCAGGAGTTTACTATGTAATACATGTCAGGCTGTGTGCGAACATACACTCTCTGCCATGCATGTAAACATACCTGTGTGGGGGAGAGAGTGTGTGCACCGAATGCGTACGTGTGCGAATGTCTCAGCTCAGCTTGCAGCCCATCTACCTTGTGATCCAGCTTCAATAATAATTCTGGTCTCTGGGGTTCCAATCCCACGAGTGGACCCTCACAGAGGAACAGAAGGGGCCCACCAAAGCCCCGACAACACAGTCACTGACCCATCTGGCCATCGGGCCAGCAGGGAGCACACAGGGATGCAGAGACCAAAGCTATGTACAAACATCCTGTACTAACATGAGAGTGGGCAGATCACACAATGCCTGCAAAAGGTAGAAATGGTGTACAGCAGCCACATACTGAGCAACTCTCATGTTTTATTTTGAAATATTGTGTGTTGTCTGAACTGCGAGTAATGACAGAGGGCAAAGAGTTTCCATATTATCTCGTACCACAGGGAGGAAAAATGCTGTATGGTGCATGAAGTGACAGTGATCCCCGCTGCTGCGTTGTGTATAATTTAGAGGAGAAAAACAACATGTTGATTCAGCTGTGATATTTGCAAGTCAGGCGGAGGTTGGTTCAACATGACATTGCAGAGCAGCGGGTGAGGGGGAGGGTTAACCTGACCTCAGAGCTGCTGTTTCTTCTCTACGCTCAAATGCACAGCCATGTAAATGTTCCTAATAACCCTCTCATGACAAGTGTCTGCCGCTGCCCCTGCTGCTCACACCATTAACGCCAGTGCAAGCAGCCAGTACAAGGCAGCACATGTCATGTTTTCTTCTCTAGTGCCCCCCAATCCTCCCACCTCCCCAAACTTTTCAGCTCTGTCACGCCTCTGACAATCCACAGCATACACGCAAATGGGGCTCCTTCCATGACTGAAGACGAGGATTTCCATCCCAGCACTGGAATGGATCCAATTTATGAGATAAGAGGCAAAATGCAATTAGTCTACGCTTTCTGAATCTGTGACTGAATTATGGGGTCTCACAGCTGTTCTGACTTATCTCACTTTCTAATTATGAGTGTGACTTAAGAGAGAACAAACATGTTTTATTATCAACACGAATTAACAAGGATCGCTTCTTTGCTGATGCACTGTTTAATAAACATCAGTGATACCTTCACTGATTCACGAGAGGGTTATGAATTTAAATAAACTCAAAGATCTTACAATAGGATTTTGTAGCCTGTACACACAGTATCTGATTAATGATAATAGCAGTTTTGTATTTTGTTTGCCACAGCTTAAGGCTACTTGTTATTTGTCTACAGAAGAGATGATGATTTCATGTAAAGGTTATTAATCAGCCCCTTTGCCATGATGTGATTCTACTGCCATCTACTGATACTGCAGTGACCTCCTGTCTCTCTCTTTTTGTTTTCCCCAAAGTGCCTCAGAGCTGTGCTTTCTCACTACTCTGTCTCAAAATGTAAGATTCGTACTACTACTACTGACAGATGACAAAATGTAGTTCTGAATAGACTTCCCATTCAGCGCTCAGGGCAAACAAGCTCATTGTGTCAGCATTGGAAAGCATTCAGATTATCTTACTTCATTCTTTCACAAGATGGCGCTGCAGTTGTTAGTGGGAGGGCAGGCTGCAGCCTGAGATGAGGTGACGACTTCATCATGATCATTTTCAGTGCTGTAAGAGAATTTAAACACATAACTTAACCACAACCACTATAAACCCCAGCCTTTAGCTTAATCTTACCACTGATTCTGTGTATTGTCGGGAACAAAGGCTTGGATTTGAGAATAACACACAAACACCAAAACCTTTCTGTTTCCAGAAAAGGAAATTTATGCTTCAAAAGGTTGCCGTATTCTTAGAGTTCTTCATACAATCATAAAAATCACAAACTAGTGTCAAATAAAATCCACATTCGAGAAAGTAAAATGAAAAACAACCTGCATTTTTAACACAATGCACCAAGTCAGTTCAGATGTGCAATTTAGCAGTGATAAACAAAACTGAAAGTGAAATTAACAACGCATTTTCAGACGTGCTCGACAACATAGTGTATAACAAATCCAACCTTAGCGTGACTGCAGTGATATCATCAAAGGCTGTGTCCACAACCTCTGACAGTGACCTGCACATGAGATTTGTGTTTGTGCATTTAAAAACACACACACACACACACACTTGGAAAAAAATTATCCTATCTTACTTTAATGGAGGAAAATAGACTGTTTATATTACTGGATGGTAATGGAGCCTTTCCTGTAACGCTGCACTGCAACGTTACAGCAACGTCTTAGTCTGTGAGGATTCTCAGCCGTCCAGGTCGTGGTATTTCTAAGTGCTCTACAAAGGCAACTGGGCTTGCTTGAGGTTCTTGAAGTCTCTCATCCAAAAGGTGTCTTCAGTTTTTCAGTTCAGAACAGAAGAAGCCTTTCGGATGAGAGGCAAAAATGTTTCCAAGTACCTTAAGCAAGTCCAGTTGCCTTTGTGCAGCACTTTCTTTTGGGTGAATTCTGCACTCTGTGCCTGGACTTATGTTAAATGTTGTGTAAATCATATTTTCTACTGTATGTTTGCATTTGATTAGTAAAAAGAAATGTGTGACGTTGTGATCACTGCACAACTGCATGTGCAAACTTCAAACACAGGTGATCACATCAGTGGAGAAAAACTACTTCTACTTTTATGGCTTGTCTTGTGGGGATCACCTTTTTGCTCTAAGTTAAGAGGTTATCATTCCAGCAATGTTGCAAATTGCATGTCTTAAAACACATAATTCAATTTGATTTAATTGCATATAACAATGTGTTGTCACTCACCTTTGGAGCTCACCTCTCTAATGCGATATTGAGGCCCTGTGTCTATCAAACATGGTTCAAATTATCAGTTCATGATTGAAAGTAGATTTCTGACTAGCTACTTAGCAGTTAGCTGAAAAGCTAGTTTTAGTCAGCTAGCAGGACTAAGACAGTAAAGCCCTCTAAATAAAGTATTTCCTGCTGAGTTTTTATAACAATGGTTAATCAGTTGCCTATTGTTGAGAGGCTTTTTAAGCTGGCCTGTGTTATGCTGAGTGACACTAGTTATTTGAAATTTGAATATTATTCATGCATTTTTCCACCACTACTCATTCTTTCCTCCCTTAGGCTTAATGAGGGTTAGTAACAGAACAACTGTGCCAGTGTAGTTTTGTTAAGAAATGTCACATTAGCAGACATTTTTGCATTTGGTCTTGAGATGTTTTAATAATTTCACAGATGAAAAGTAAAATTGGTATAGGACCTGCATGGCTACATGCCAGGATTATGCTAAATGAAACTGGCTTCAACAGTTTCATTTCTATTGTATCAATATGTTCATAACATATAGGTTTAACTCTATCTGTATAGATACTATATGAGCACATTATTTGTGATCTAATATGATATATATATATACACACACATATATATATACATATATATATATATATGCATATGTGTGTGTGTGTTTATTAATTTATATATATAATGCAAAACATTTTTATGGATTGCCTATAATAAAAAAATGAAATATATACCCCTTGCTTCCCTGACAATTATCCTTCATCATTGTGATGGTTTTTTTTTCCCATTGTGCTTTCAGCCTAATGGGAAACAGAGT
The DNA here is from genome assembly GCA_033238685.1 of Lates japonicus. Classification (NCBI taxonomy): domain Eukaryota; kingdom Metazoa; phylum Chordata; class Actinopteri; family Centropomidae; genus Lates; species Lates japonicus. Next base: position 10,459 of record BRZM01001598.1, on the reverse strand, counting down.
GCCACATTTCTTGGGCTTTGGGCATCTAATGAGGCCAATTACTGCATTGTCCATATCATGTGCTGCTGCCCACCATCATACCCTCTCTGCTATTTCCACTGCTAAGTAGCAGATCACCTTACCGCCTCCTCAAGCACTACGGTGCACACAAAGACTGATTAGTTTTTCTCTTTTTTTTTTTAATCAAGAAAAAAGTTTGTGTCAATGATACTGTGCAGTGGAAATAATTACCCTCCTGTTTGCAATGAGAGCTTGTGGCCTGGCATGACTACAGGCCTAATTAGAATTTGTTATAACCCCAGGAATTATAAACAAGCTCACAAAACACCAGTTTTGATTAGTGCTCTGCCAGTGTTTGAAAATAACAAAGATACAGCAGGTGCTGCATAAATGCTAAATGTGGGCATGTAGAAATCTGTGAAGCAATTTCAGACAATTATAAAGCAAAACATTTGTTGTTTGTCTGTATTTTATCTACTACAATCTTATTTCAATAATGAAAAGTCGTGACACAGATGAGACTTGTGGTTTTGTGTGCAGCGCTGCAAAGCAACCACAAATGCAGATTTTCAAGAGCAGTGCATCAGACACATCAACAACTTAAAGGTCAGTTCCACCTATAGTTTTCATGATCTTATACATTTTTCATCACCTACATTAACCTTCATTCCCAATACATTATTAATGAGTGCAGAAAGGAGGTTGATGAAGAGGGAGATTGGCAAGTGCATAAAATAGCCTTAACTCTACATATTGATACACCCTCATTACCTCCTACTGGCTGCTGCTATCGATTAGCTCAAGTCCATTTGTAGATTCAAAATACTTGACTGCTATTGTAGCAATTAGATGATCCTTCAAGGAGAGTATTAATAGAAAGCATATCACTGCCTACAGAGGATGTACTTTGAAGAAACTACAGCAGGTTGTGTTCTTTTACAGAGGTTGTCACTTTGTTTAAAGTCCTTTGCAACTTGTGCAGTGAGACATTAAATCCAGCCATTAAAATTAAAGGTAATTTGGTGCATTTTAGAAGATCCAGTTTGAACATTGCTTCAAATACCTTTGTTAAGCTTTTGGCTTCACACAGACCTCAAAGTTGTCTAGGAGAAATAAATGAAACATTTTTGAGAGCTCCTCACTAATTTTCTTTTCCTCTGGGACAACTTTTCTATTTATGGAGATAAAAAATACAGGCTAAAATCAATCTGCTCCTTTTACAAAAATCGTGATATCTGACTAAAAGCTTGTAAAAAAAAAAAAGAAAAAAAAATCTGATAAATAGAATGATAATATTTAATTTGTCATTCACTACTACTTCTTCATTGACATAAATTTGAGAACTGATCCTCTACTGTGTAGTTCAATGTCTGTCTCTAGTTGTGTCTGCTTGTGACTTTACTTTTAATTATTGGGCAACCAAATTATTAAGCGGATCATGCTCAAGCCAGCTCTAGCGTTCTCGCCAGTGTGGCTGGAACTTGCAGTCCCTTTTCCTAATTAACAGAGATGGTTACTCTAACTTGCCTGGGGTCCTGAAAGAGTGCGTCCAGGCAAGCAGGCCAGTTATAATGTCGAGCCCTGATATTACATGTCAACATATTATTGTGTAACATGCTGAAAAAAATCGCAACTTTGGGAAACACATCATTCCAAAATCCTTTAAACAAAAAACGTCATTATAGTTCCACACCACAAAGTCCCTACCCCCCAGCGCCACCCAGCCGTCAGTAAATATCATGGAGTTCTTATAATCAGGGCAGGTCTACGCACACATGTCGTCATTGGCTATAACGTGTCTCCTCATTGGCCACGACATTCTGGGGAGGGGCGCAGAGAGGCGGAGAAAGGAAGTCGGATAACAGATTTAAACCAAGTTTGAACCATTACCTCTGTTTGCTAGTACTGTGAGAAAACGTCGTCACCGAAGAGGTCCGGAGGCTAAAACAAACTCTGAACTCTGTTCTTTGTCGAACTCAAGTGAGACTGGACGCTGAACGCACCTGCGGCATGAAGGTAAGGCAAACAGTTAAAAAAGCGGCTAGCGTTAGCATTAATGTTATCGGAGAGCGTTAGCGTTAGCGACAAGCGTTAGCATCGTGTGTTTTGTGCTCCAGCTTGGTCATTTTAAGCCAGTTTATGGCGAATTATCATGTCGATGTGATCATTATGTCTATCTGTAGTGGTATTGGATCACTTTGCCTGTCTGTTTTACATCTACTTATGGTCAGCTTGTTTTGCATCATATTGTGTCTTTGGAGTTTCGTGCCTGTTCCGGGTCATTTAACGTTTCTTTGTGTTTCAGTGTGGCAGTTAAGCATCTCATTGTGATCCTTTTGCGACTCCGTTTTTTGCCTCTTTGTCGTTTGTGTGTCTTTGTAGCTTTGTGGTGGTAATCTGTCCATAGCCATCCACTGATCCCCTGTTGTGTATATCACTGAGTAGAAATTTGTTTGTGGTCACTTGAGGCTTTATTGAGGTCAGTTTGGTGTTAAATACGAGCTTGGAAATTAGATTTTAACACTGCGCTTCTCCACAAGTTTTAAGCCACAAGAGTAGGTCATAATGTATGACCTGCAATAATAACTATTTTAAAATTTGCTTTTCTCTCTGAGATCACTAAAGTCATATTCCAGTAACAAATCTCAAACTGTGATTGTCAAGGTTCCAGTGTTAAGTTTTCAGTGTTGTATTCTTCTACACTGTTCAGGTTTTGGAGGTAAACTATTCTATTAGGTTATTAGGTTTTTCAAGTGTTGTACTTGTGTTTTCCAGGTTTACTCGTTCAGCTGCTGCAACCTGGACAGAAACACCAGCTCTCACCTTACAGACCAAACAGGTATGTGTCCTAAAGATTTACCCACCCAGTGTTGATGAGCTAAATTATTAATGTTAGTGACGGTGTCATTGTTTAAATCCTTGGTATTTAATGAGTTAAGTAGTCAATATAAAAATGACTGCTTAATCGTGTCTATAGATTGTCAGAAAATAGTACCAGTTATAATTATTAAAAATTCAAAATAGTTGTAAGTTAATTTTCTGCCTTTGGACTGAAGTATATTATAAAATACCACAAGTTAAAACCCTGCTTTCAAAAATGTACTTTCGTGAACGTTTTTATTATGTAGCTCACAGTAATATACACGATTCCTACAGTGATTAGTTGACAAACAATGAATTTAGAAATTTAAAATTTAAGATAATCATTTAGTTTTTATTCATTGTTATTGATTCTTAAAGATGTGATGCTTTTTCTTTTCATATGTGACAGTAAACAGCCCATTGTCTGAGACACTCCTGTAATGTTTGGAAAATGTTCTGGTTTGGCTGTAATGTTGAATATTTGTGTTTTGGGGTTAAACTGTTGATGAGGAACAGGTCATAGTGTATTGATTGTTTTCCTTTGTATATTTTTCTTTTTATTTCCTCCAGGTGTCACTACTTTGTCCACGATCGCAGAGAGTCTTCGTACAATGAAGAAGTTCTTTGAAACCAGGACTGAGGCCTCCAGGTAATTCACAAATAGCTTTACATAAACTCTCCGACACGGAGCACTGACATTAAATTAGATATCTTCAGTAACTGATCTGAAGTCTGAATAGTTTGACTTGCCACAAAAAGACATAACTCATTATTAAAGTTTATTTACATAGTACATAGTTCATGAATGTACAGTTCTGTCTCTCTCCCTCGCTCTCCTAAGCCTGGCACACGCTAAAAGATTTTTAAAATCTTACCTCATGTAGAAAATGTGAGAGACCACACACATGACGACAAATAATGTCAGATTTCACTGTTTTGTTCTAATAGTGTGTGATGTGCAGACCAACACAGCACACCACACACTAACAGATTCACCACCAACAACCAGAGTCTGGACTTTCAAACATGGTGGATGACAATGTCTTTTGATTGTTGTGCTTCTGTCTTCAGTCAGCTTGCTTCCTGATTGGCTAACTCTGTGGATTATTCTATGTGACAATCCACAGAGTGCGTGCTCAGCTTTTGTCTGTGTACTCCCCACATGCAGGATTTTCAATCGTAAATATTGAACATGTTTAATATTTATTGATCCGATTGTCTTTGGAGCAGATCAGGGAGGGTAAAATCACTCTGAACACACTTCACACAACAGGAGAATTTTGCCAAGATAATTGTTAGAGCCAACCGATAATTGGGCCTTTGCTGACTTTGATCGGGAGGGGGGATTTGGGCCAATAATCGGCTCGATTATCTTTTGGTGTGTAGCCCGCCTTACTCTTTCTCTCTAATTTTGTCTGTCTCCTCCCCCCTCTCTTTGTCTCTTTCTCTCTTCCTTGCTCTCTCAACCAAATTTAGTTCAAATTTACCTGACTTTGGAGAGAAAAAAACGTTTCCATCCACTGCTGTTGTGTGAATATCAGGAGTTGTTGGAGTCAATTCTCTAGTCAGAGCAGCTTCTTCTGTCTTTGTGTATAAAGCAAATTTAACTCTTGGACTAGTTGTGGTTAATCCAGAACCAGTTAGTCCACACTCTGGTTGTAGACTCAGTGTCTTTTACTTCTCTATCTTTTGACAGTTTGAAGTTCAAGTTCTCTGTGTTTTTATTTTGATGTGTTAAAAGTCACATCTTTATATTAATGTTTGTTGCGTTTTTCTCCACAGGATTTAAACTTCAACCATTAAATCATAGAGAGAAGAGACAGACGTGAAGACATTTCCAAAAGGTCAGTGTTAGTTTATTCTTTTCAGTCTGACTCTGTCATTATCTCAGCTGCAGTTTGACACTTTAAAACCTCGTCTGGAACAAATAGCAACAAATTAAAGCTGCTGTAACTTATCAGTATTAGTATTTTTCAGCAATATAGCTGCAAAAATATGTTTGAAAATATGTATAACAAAATACATATAAATAAAACAAAAAAATATAAAACCTTAGTTTAGAATAGAGTAGAAACCCTTTTAATAACTAGGTCTAAAAAATAAGTTTAAAACTTTTAATAAATAAATTGAAAACCTTTAAATGTATGTTTAAAAATAAATGTCAGCCCTTTAAAAAAATGCATGCAAATGCTTAAATACATAGGTCTATAAAATGTAAATATAAAATCATTTAAAAATACCAGGGCTCCAGACTGCAACCAATTAGTTACATTTTGCGACCATTTTTTGAGACAATGTAACTAAATTTTACAAGTGGGAGAACCAGTGTGACTTGCAAATATGCCCCCAGCCTTGTGGGTTCTGGTCCAGTGTTTCCTAAACGCTGCTTTATTTGTGGTGACCCAAATCATTTATACTCATGCTGCTTCTTTGATCACTCTGCCCAGGGTGGGGCTGCATCCTCAGTGCGTGCACCACACATGCACACAGGGAGCGGAAGTGAACCAGGTGAATTTAGGCAATGGCAACTACGCCTGTTACTCTAAGTGCATTAAAAAGTAAAAGCCACTGGCTTTTACCTTTTCTTTATCAAATCACCTGCAATATTTTCAACAGTTGATGGTAGTCTCCCAACTTGTTTAACACAACCACAGTGTGCTGGTTAAGCTAATTTTATTGTTGTGAACATTACTGTTGCTGCTCTAGAAACATTATTCATTTGTATTTAAAATATGACTCAACTCTATTCCTGTTCTGAATTTATTCTTTTGAAAAATGAAAAAACCCAGTTATTTAGTAACGAAAAAGAACCAGTAACAGTATGAGCCGGACTGATAAGGGTCTAGATGGATAAAGATAAAATCCTAATGATACCCATCCCTACAGCTGGTTAGAGGCTTCGCCCTGACTTCAGGCGGATGAGCAAATCACTGTTCAAATCCCCTCACTATAAGTCTGGTTTAACCAGTGATATTTTGTGATTATTATTTTTTATTGTGCATAGTGGGATCACTAACGTGAAGGATTACTTTATTTTCGCCCATGTTAAAGGGCAACTTAAATGACTCGTATCAATTTTAATAATAACTTTTCGTTCAAAATTAAACAACATATTGTTATTATCTATTTATTACCAAAGCATTTATTAGTAATATAGTTAATATGGAATAGATCTGAATTTGTTGCATTGAATGTTGATTTAAACGTGCTCCTAAAATCTTCAATAAGGAGCACCAGTGCTACTAGAGGCAAAGTTAGTCTGGAGCCCTGAATACATCTCAAACCGTAAAGGAATAGGTCTAAACAAAACATTTAAAGAACCTTAAAAAACAGGTTTGATAAATAAGGTTGAAACCTGTAAAAATAAATTTTGAACCTTAAAAAAGTTCTAAAACAAGCCTGTAGGATCTTTATTTAAAACTAAAACATAATTATGAAACTTAAAATATTTAAAAACCCTTAGAAAATATGTCTGAACAATGAGTGTAAAACCATAAAAAAAAATACAACTAAATAGTTTAGAAAGACACTTAATGTTTTTATTCCAGACAACAATTAACAAATCACAGCAAAGATAATGACAGACATGTGACCACAAGGAAACAGTTGTTAGAGCTGGTTAGAGTTAACGTAGTTATGAGCACATTTTCCAAAGATTAACATGTCTACTAAGCATCTTTGTGATCATGCAATTATTAATTAAATAATTGTATCATAAGCAGTTGAATGAGGTGTTTAGTAAAGACATATTATTCTTTGGAAAATGTGCCATTGACGACATTATAGATGGTGGAAGTCTTTTATCTATTTAACGGCTTCGTAACACTTCTGTTTTCTTTCATCGTCTTCAGCTGCTGTCATCTTCTGCAGAGACAAGAACACGTATTAATCACAGAAACTGATCAGTAAACCTAAATAATTTTATGACATACATATTCTCTGACATTTTTTTATGTTTTTATTCTTTACTGTACTATGACATGCAGCTTACAACAAAGGAACTCTTAAAGTAGCCATTTTACCTTTGTTTTCCACATATTCACACACACCTCTACACAGTGTGTGTGGTGTAGTGTTAAGTAATTTCCTGTCAAGGATCAATTAAATACTATTCTATTCTAGTGTGTTTGTGGATTAGGTTAGATTTTCATTTTGGTATTTTGCCAGAGTGCAATATCAGTACTCAAATCCAATCTATTACTGTTTACATAGTTCTATTTAGACTGTTACATTGTTTATTATTGCATTTCTGCATTACAAAATCACTTATGTGATATTAATTCAAAAATAGAGAGAAACTTTTCATGTTTTTTGACACCATACTATGACATTTTTTGACCGTTTTTGGCGCCATGGTATACTGACATTTTTCATGTTTTTTGACACCATACTATACTATGAAATTTTTTGACCGTTTTTGACACCATAACGGTCAGTGGTTTTTTTGACATCTTACTATACTATGACATTTTTGACATCTTACTATACTATGAAATTTTTTGACGCCATACTATACTATGACTTATTTTCGTGTTTTTTGACACCATACTATACTATGACATTCTTTGACAGTTTGACATCTTACTATACTATGACATTTTTTGACCGTTTTTGACACCTTCCTATACGATGACCATTTTTTGACGCCATAATATACCATGACATTTTATGACATCTTGCTATAGTATGACATTTTTTGATGTTTTTTTACACCTTACTATACATTTAATAATATACATTTTTACTTTTATTTTGGATTACTATGACTTCTGTATTGCTTTTATATTACAGATGTAAAGCTGTTTGTGAATTACCTGGAGGCCTCTGTACTGGTCTCAAAGAACTTCTTCATTGTATGAAGACTCTCTGTTATCATGGACAGCGTCTCTGCGATCGTGGACGATGTCATGACCTAAGTGGTGACACCTGGAGGAAATCAAAGAGAAACATACAAAGGAAAATGATCAATACACCACTACCTATTCCTCATCAATAGTTTAACCATGAAAACACAGATAAATATTCAACATTACAGCTGAACCTAAAGATTTAACAAACATTAGAGGGCTGTTTCAGAAAATGAACAGTTGACTGTCATCATCTCCTGAAGAACCAACAATAAATTAAATATTTGGGAAAAAAGTAAATGATCTATTAATTGTGTGTATCACCAATCTTCACTGAAGTAATCTTGTATGTTACTGTGAACTATACACAATAATAAAACACTAACAGTTAAGTAAAGTTTGAATGAATGATTTAACTGTGTTATTATACTGTAGTAAAAGTCTTTATATTTCTTCCACCACAGATGCATGCATACAGAATCATTATTTCACACTTCAACCTTCTTCATTAATATATTTAAATGTCTTTGTTCAGTGTTGTTTTTGTTTAACGAATAAATAAAATACATTTTACAAAGGTTTTAACAGCAGTATAGGTGAAAATCTTATGCAAATAAGAAATCATTCTATATACTGTAGTTATTTATGGAATCGCCTCACTAACAACAATTAACACACTTACGAAACAACCTACCCAATATTTAACTTTATGGAATTATTGTTGTATACCGGGAAGGTATGTCTTGCATTATTAATTAAGAATTTCTTTATCATGTACCTACCTAAACTGAAGTTAAGATCCTTTTTCCAACTCCTTTTGACTGATCTCTAACAATGATTAATATTTTGACACCTTACTATACTATGACATTTTGACCCATTTTGAGCACCTTTACTATATTTATGACATTTCTTGACATCTTACTATATCATGAAGCATTTTTGACTGTTTTTGAGTGCTTAATATTTATGTTAAGTGACATTTGTTCAATGTTTTTACGCTATACAATACTACGGCGTTTTTGATGCTTAATATTATACTATTACATTTTTCTATGTTGTAGGACGCTTTACTATCCATTACTTTTTTTTACCATATTTTTGACGCT